>JABUQX010096365.1:0-2500 GCA_015478945.1 Trachelipus rathkii
AACCACCCAATGAAATCGCCAACGGAACCGTGCGAGGGCACCAAAATGACCGCCTCCTTCCTTTCAGAGCTGTTCAGGTACCTCTTGAAGAATGCCAATTGACAAGGTTGCCTCCCATTCAACTATTATTATCCTGCCTCTCTACAAAGCTTCCGGTAACTTGGGATTGAGTATTCACCTTTCTGCAGCCTAAGTAAATTTTTTTCCAAAGATCGAGGGTGAGCGGAAACTTAGAAATATAAAGCCAAGCATTGGTGAATGGTACTCCTCCCATCGACGCGCTTGCACGAGGTGATACTTGTGCGCCTCCGTATTGGCCACACCTATATCACTCACAGTCACTACATGTCACCGGACCCTCCTCCCATCTGCAAATATTGCCATCACATAGACCCCGCAATCTGTTCATCCGAATATCTTCACTTTGATTGTCCACTGAGACCCATTCACTCAATCGTCATTTCCTTACCTTTATGGCCTAACACCTAAGAAAGGTATAGTCCCATATACTTAAATCAGAATTCGTTTCAACCACATTTAACAGCAGTCTAACTTATTATTCTTCGTAAATCTTTCAACAATCTGAATATTCTTGTAATATATGATTTATGTAATTAGTTAGAACTATTTATAATGGTTTAAGGGCATCGTTTCAATTTAAGTTTTTTATTGTGACTGATATATTCATTCCATCATCTCTTTTTTTAACAGTTAAAATATGTTACGGCTAGGAACCCACCCCATGGAGTTGGATTATTCAAATCGCCAGTTGGGCTGCCTTCTTTGTGGGGTGAGAATCCGTTCCAATTTCTATAAAAATATAATATTTTATCGTATACATTTTAGAGTAATGTATATATATATATATATATATAATTATATATATTATTATATATCTTAATATCTATATAATGTATATATCATATACTTATATATATATTATATATATATATTATAATTATGTGTATATATACATATATTATAGAAATAATTAGGGGTTAGACATATGAGGTTTAGAAAAGCCTATTTGTAAATAGTAATAAAAAAGAAAAAGAAGGGATAGTTTTAATAAGTTTTGTAAAATAATTGTATATAAAGGAATGATAAAATGGTTTCGTAAGGAATTATAAGTAGAGAAAACAATGAAATAGACATATTAGTCAGATTTTTGTTAAATAAATAAAAAGGTAGATGTCAAAAATAGGGTTAAAACATATTGTAATTATCTAGAAAATAATATTGGAATATGTTGTTTTGCAGAAAAAGAACATTGAAGGAAAATTCTGAAGAAATGGCAACACTCTAGTGACGTCATTAAAGCAAGGCAATATGGCGGTCACAGAGCGAAAATCGGCTCACTTGTTGCCTGGATCTCGTACTGCTAGGAGTGCTTTTTGTTGTGATACATAAATTTTGTTAGGATATTTTCAGTTAGGAAAGTGAAACTTATTGTAAATATTTTTTATTTTTAGAAACATAGCCTTTGTTTTGAATATAGTTAGTTTTCGAATTCTTGAATATTGGAAGTTGATAATGGTGAAAGGTAATATTTTGTATTATATTAATAAAGATTCTTAAATATTTATTGCGTTGGCCATCAAGTTTAAGTGGAGTTTTATAGCGGTGGCCATTATTACATTAGTACTACGACATTCAGATGTAATTATAAAAAGTTTATTGCATTGGTCAGTATTACTAGTATAAGTTTATAGCATTGGCCATCAAATGATTTTGATTTTGTTTTGTTCTAATTTACGAGTTTGTAATAGGAATTAATATAATTTATATTTCTACATAGAAATAACTTGTTTACTCTAACTTGGAAATTGTAACTGATTTAAAGGCTTATATAACCATTTATAAAATACATTGCGTATTATTAATATAGTTACGTTGACTTTTTACAAAGATTATTTTATTTTGGGCAAATTAAAGTAAAGAAAATAACTATTTTGAGTCTCATCCTTGAGTGTTAAATTAAAACTTTATTTAGATAAAAGTATTACTATATAAACCTTTAAATTGAATAGTCATAATAATTCGACGCCATTTTGAATAGTTAAGTAACATCATTTTGAAAAGTTACCATCGACTGGGACGGTTGCGTGGATGGTCCAGTCGGATTAAATCATCTGTAACCAAGTATACTTTTAATAGTTCAAATTGAGTATACTTCCAGAATTTCAGATTAAGTATACTTTTAATATTTTAAATTGAGTGTACTTTTGATACTTTGGCTTGAGTGTGAGTGTCCATTTAGTGTTTCAATTTCAGTATTATGAAAAGTATACTTTAAATAGTTTGAATTAAGTATACTTTCAGTATTGTGAGCCAAGTATACTTTTTAATAGTTTGAATTAAGTATACTTTTAAATAGTTTGAATTAAGTCTACTTTCAGTATTGTGAATCAAGTATACTTTTAAATAGTTTGAATTAAGTAACTTTTAGTATTGTGAGTCAAGTATACTTTTGGTAATAGTCCGCTTGAGGGTAATGTAT
>JABUQX010096365.1:10000-12500 GCA_015478945.1 Trachelipus rathkii
CCAGCTTTTTTGAGGCCATTTTAACAGCCGATGTGATGTGGGGTCTCCAAGACAATTCACTATTTATGATTAGTCCTAGAATGTTTGTTGTTTACGGGTAAGACATTAGAGCCGATGAATGGGATAGTAAAGTTGGGAAGTATTTTAAAGAGGGAGATATGAAGAAGTTGAGTTTTCAATGAGTTGAACTTCACAAGATTACGGTTACCCCACTGAGAAATTCCGACCCAAATCGGCAAGAATTGAATCAGAAAGCTGTAGACGAGAGGCAACTCTAGATACAAACGAGGAGCACAATTAAAATGAGTGAAAGAATGGACAGAGTTAGAAGTGCTGCTAAGAAGATCGTTGATAAAAAGTAGGAATAAAGTTGGAGATCAAACAGAACCCTGAGGAACACCACAATTAATAAGGGCGAAAAGGTTGCTCCATCAACAAGAGCTGAAATGGAACGATCTGAAAGAAAACTAGACAAGAAGGAGGAAATCCAAAGGAAGGTATCTTAGAGAGTAGCGACGCATGCCATACCCTGTCAAGCGCTACCACACAAGACTCACCATGATCCTTAAGGGCAGAAGACCATAGATCAGTGAGATAGGAAAGGATATCACCAGTTGATCTCGAACGTCGAAAGCCATACTGACGATCTGAAAGAAGGGAATGAGATTCTATATGATCGAGGAAATGAGAGTTAAGGAGAGTTTCAAAGAATTTAGACAGAATACAAGTTAAGGCAATAGGTCGATAGTTAGAGGATCAGAGTGGCTACCTTTTTTTGAATTAGGCTGAGATAAAAGTGCCTTCCAGCATTGAGAAAAGTCATTTAGTATAGGGCATAGGAGTTAGAGTGAACAGGACAGGCGCCAGCTCAGAAGCACACTCCCTCAAAACACGAGGAGGAATGACATCTGGGCCACTGGCCTTCCGGACTTTCATAGATCTTAGTATCTCATGTACTCGATCATGAGTAATGACAGGTAGAGACATTGGAGCATTTCTGAGAGGGGATCGTCCAGGGTGGAATTAGAATGAAAAAGAGAAGGGACCAGAGATTATCCTTGGTCAGAAGGAATGTTCAGCAACAAACCGTCAGAACGGACTAAAGAGGGGGAAAGCAGATTTTACAGAAGTATATTGAGATGTTTTGCAAGAGGGCCACGAAATTTTTATCAGGAAGGAGAATCAAGAAGAGCACCACACTTCCTTTTAGTGTAAGAACGCTTAGCCAATCGAATTAATATCCATGCATCGATTTCCGGGCAGAGCGAAAATTAGTTAGAGTAATAGTAGAACGAGAGTTCTTCCAGCTCTATCCTTAATGTCACGCTCCTGGATGGCACGAGAACAAGAGCCATCGAACCATGGATTAGGGGAGAAAAAATGATTGTGGAAGATGAATGAACCTGTTCATTCCATCCGTGATCACGGCCCCTACCTTTCAAGCAGAGGCGTTCTCCGGAAAAAAACATGATTCATTCCAGCGATATTTTGCCAAAAAAACGACGCAATGCATTCCAATTAGCCCGATTTAAAGTTGCCAGAAAGTTCGTTAGGCAGGGCGGAGCTGCTGGAAATGAAGTTTTATACTTTAGAGCTACAAGATGTGGCAGAATTAATTTTACCGATAGGAGGAACAATGGTGTATTTGTGCTAGAAGGAGAAGCGGTGAAGCATAAATAAAGAGGTTTAAGAATGGATTAGGAACGATTTGAGACTATATATATTATATATATATATATATATAATATATATATTATATATATATATATATATATATATATATATATATATATATATATATTATATAATATAATATATTAATATAAATATATATATATATTTATATATATATATATATATTAATATATTAGGGATTGGGCCGATATCCGGCAGGCTACCGGTATCCGCCTATCCGTCACAAGTTTTGGACTATTCCGGATATCCGGCCGGTATATTGTTCATCGGCCGGATAACCGGATACATAACTTCCTTAGTAGGTTCTTCCTCGTTGGGGGAAATATTCAAAATAATTTGAAAATTATATATATTACTATAATATATATATATATATATATATATTATATATAGTATATATATATTATATATATATATATATATTATATTATATATAATAATATATATATATATATTATATAGTAATTATATATAATTAATATATAATATATACACTGTTTAGACTTCGGATGTTGGGTACCAATGTTACATTATTTTATTCATCATTTATGTTTAACTGCCACAAATACATTTTATCGAAATTTTGGTGGCGGACACGTTCAGAAATTATATTCATTGTAAACTTAAGCTTTAGAAAAATTTGGGTATAAAATAATTAAATTGTTTGATTTCAAAAACTTTTATTATGGCATTTAAGCCTTTAAGTTTTTGTTAATTATACTTATTTACCAAAAACTTTAATAAAATACCGAATGCAAAAAATACCGATTTTTCGGTGTTGCTACCAGAGGTACAAACGAGGCCA
>JABUQX010096365.1:27500-75000 GCA_015478945.1 Trachelipus rathkii
TTCCGTTTGGGGTAGTCTCAACCTTGTGAAATTAATTCTTTAAAAACTCAACCTCTCTTACAAATCTCCCTCCTCTAAAAAAACACCTGCCAACTTTTCCTATCCTCTTTCGACGCGTTTTTCGTCTCTCCTGTTGAACAATATAAACATCCTTGGCCTTAACCTAAACAAAAAAATGTCTTGGAAAACCTCACATCACAACGGGTGCTAGGACGGCCTCAAAGAAACTTGGGGGTTCTGTTTAGACTGCGACTTTTTCCTCTTTCTCAGTTACTTCCAGGCTATACAAGGGCCTTCATCCCGCCCTTGATGGAGTTACTTGCTCGTCAGTATCTGGGGGGGGGCTCTGGTTTCACCCGGCTTGTTGACAGGGTCGAGTCAAAAGGCCAAGACTTTATAAAACTGTTCCATTACTTTCCCACCTTTCACCCTTGACCCTCTCAACCCTAACCGCCGCCTGTCGGTGCTTTATTTCTTTTCTATAGGTACCGCAGCGGCAGGTGCTCGAGGGAACTTGTCACTCGCGTTACCTCCACCTTTACGACGCCCTCGTGACACAAGGGGGTGCTGTGTTTGCGCATGAGTTTTGTGTGGATATTTTTAACTCCAGGCTAGTTCGCTGCGGTGCTTCCCTCTTTCCAGCCACTTCTGTTCTGTGGAATTCTCTATCCATCTTCTGTGTGTCCTGCTGAATTTAATCTCCCGCACTTTCAAAGCTGCGTCTGTGCGCATCTGGTCGTAAATTTGCGTTAGTTGTGACTTCTTGGGGGGGGGGAGGCGTGTAACACCCCCTCCTTTAATAGGGCTTTGCCCGTGTGTGTTGGTTGACTGAACAACTGTTTAAAAAAAAAAAAAAAAAAAAAAAAAAAAAAAATAGGAAAGACTACTCGTAGTCTTTCTATTCGCATTGCTGAACATAAAGGTATCTCCTATAGAATTTTGGAACAGTGGCACCATACCCCATATTCTCGATCAATTCTCATTCTCATTCAGAAAAATCATCCTCTATAGGATTCAAATTTAACATTTTTGACTTTGAACAAGGGTCAGAACGCCATACTTTAGAAATTCCTTATATATTTGGCACCATGCTCCAAAGCTGATTACCAAACAAACTGAAAATTTTAATATTGGAAGTAGAGTTTTTTGTCCGTTTGGTGTACTTTTTAGTTATATATTTGCTGATAGTAATTTTCATTTATTTCTTTATGTATAACTTTTATGTAATTTTTTTTAAGCATTATTTATTTTAAATTTTGTTATATTATTCATTATAGTCCAAACCTTGATAATGGGTAGACGTGTAATTCACCCGAAACTAGTCGGTATAAAATAAAATGTTTAGATTTGTTTTGGTCATTTTAGCCTATATATATATATATATATATATATATTATATATAATATATATATATTATAATTATATATATTATAGTATATATAATATATATATATATATATATATAATATATATATAATATATTATATATAAGGGTCTATATTAAACCACGGAGAATATAAAAAAATTAGGTTCGGAAAAATGAGGTAATCCTATCTCAGAATTATTTACCTATGCAAAGATGGCTGCCTTCCTTCATTTTTGTACAAATTGGGAGTATTTTTAATTTTAAAAAAAATCCACCGCGGCCACTCTCCTGTAGTGAGAGGGGCATCCGCGGGGGATGATACAGAGTGGGGGGGGGCCGAAGGCCTAATCCCGGATAAAAAAAAATATCAAATATCAATTTATTATTATCATGTCTCAACAAACTTTATGTACATATATCAAATTTAAACTAAAATATATTGCTTAAGCTTACTCATTTTCATAAGCCTACGGTGAAGCGCAAAAAAATATATATCGATCTCTTTTTTGTTAATATTAATTAAATTATATTTGAAATTTCAAAGAAAGTTTCTCCTTTTTTGTTTCGTAAATTTAGAATCTTAAAATGCATTTCCCAGGTTTACCAACTTTACGAAGCTTACGACCCTCCTCCCATCTGCAAATTTTGCTGTCACCATACCCTGCAATCTGTTCACCATATCTTCATTGATTTGTCCCCAACTGGACCACCATTCGCCATCGTCATTTTTTTACTTTATGGTCCATAACACCTAAAAGGTAAAAGGTTAATCCCATATCTTATCTGAATCTTCCCACTTTAGCAGTAACTCTATTTTCTCGTATCTTCAACAACTGAATATTCTTTATAATATATGATTTTGTTATGTAATATTAGAACTATTTATAATGTAAGGACATCGTTTTATTTAGTTTTTTAATGTTGACTGAATATTCATTTCACCATCCTATTTTTTTTTAACATTTAAAATATGTACAAGCCAAGCCACCCATGGAGTTGATTATTCAACCCAGTGTGGCCGCTTTTTTGTGGGCCGTGGTGGGTCCTGTACATTAACTCAATATACTGTATATATATATATATATATATATATTATATATATATATATATATATATATATATTTTTTTATATTACTATATATTAATCTATATATATATATTATATATATATAATATATATATATATATATATATATATATATATATATATATATATATATATATATATATATATATATATATATATATATATATATATATATATATATATATATATATATATATATATATATATATGACTTCCTCATAAATTTTGTTCTTTTGATTATAGCTTAGATATTAAATGATAATGAAAATAATCAATTAAATAGAGTATAATATATAACATACCATACCGTGTCTGTGCCTGTAGATAGGAATAAGCTCAAGTTCCAGCATCAAAAAAGTAATAAATATGGAAGGCGAAATCGCTCAACTTGTCAGAGAAAAAATAAGTGCCCATAAGATAATGATTTTCTCAAAATCCTACTGCCAATATTGTAAAAATGCCAAAGAGGTATGTAAATATTTTTTGTTCTAGGGGTGCGTCGAGAAACATAGTATTTGTTTTTAATTTTGTTACTAAATTTAAATTTAAAGTGGAAATATATGTTAATGCTGATACCCCCTATTATCAACAAGGTTTTCAGCAGTAAGTTTTTTTGGGGGTAAAATTATCTATAGTATTGATTAAAGGGTAAATTTTTATTTCATTGCAAAGAAGGTCAGAGGTAACTTGTGATAATTAAAATGTGGGTTCTTAATTAATTGTAATTGTTCAAGTTGTTGTTATTGTTCACCAACAAATTTGTACAATAAATGTTGATTCCAGATTGAAAGTTATATTAGCATTACCTGATTAAGGTTTAGAAATTAATATTATTCTTATCATAGCTGTATTGTAAGTAGGAGACTATATTGCTCCGGACTGATCCCAATTTTCCCCTCCCTAAAAATGGACATAAAATTCGTAATTTTCAGCCGATTTTGACCAAATAAACCCCAACCTAGCTTTTTCTGACGTCTAAAACGTCGTTTTCGAGTGTTTTTATGTGTATGTAGTCATTGTTTTGGTATTTTCAATTTTTGAATTTTTTTACATTTATCGAAACTCCTGCTACATTTTTTCGAAATGACTTCAAACCTGAAATATACAAAGATTGGACTATTATTTGAGAAATTTAGGAACGGAATTTTGATATTTGACCCCATATCTGAGCAATAGTCGATTTTCAAAACTTACTATTTTTGGGTTTTCAAATTAAAAAATTGGGATATTTTTTTCTGTTTATCCGATCTGCATGAAATTTTCAGGACATTTGTAGTCGGGGAAATACACAGAAAGGTTCTTGAACGATTTTTTTTTAATTTGAGTATTTGTTGTTCTTGGAACATTTAAAAAAAAATAGTTTTGGAAATTTTTTAATTTTTCTTTTGAGTATACAGAATAATTATCTAAGTAAAAAAGATGTATCTCGCCAGACTATACAAGCAATGAAAATTTGATGTTGATCAGATAAGTAGAAAAAAAAAATATATCAATTTTCACTTTACCTAGTTTTTTTTGAAAAGTGAAACATGAATCTTTTTCTACTATTCGATCAACATCAAATTTTCAGGGCTTGCTTGTACAATCGAGCAAGATACATCTTTACTGAATACTTTAATATACCCAAAAACAAAAATTTTAAAAAATTCCCCAATTTTTTTTGTTGAAAATTTGTTCCAAGAACAAATCCAAAACTACTGTGTATATACAAAGAAATTATCTAAATAAAAAATGTGTAACTCCCCCGACTACAAATGTCCTGAAAATTTCATGCAGATCGGATAAACAAAAATATCCCAATTTTTCAGTTTAAAAACCCCAAAAATTTGAAAATCAAATATTGCTCAGATATAGGGTCAAATATAAAAATTCCGTTCCTAAATTTGTACAATAAATCTTTGTATATTTCAAGTTTGAAGTCATTTCGAAAAAAAATTCCGAAAAAAGCCTCTAACTCCCTATAGCTCTCACTTGTATTCTATCCAAGACCTTTGAAACCCTTCTCGACTCTCATTTCTTGGATCATCTGGAATCTCATTCACTTCTTTCCGAACGGCTTTCGGCGCTCGAGGTCTCCTGGCGATTTACATTCCTATCTTACTGATTTATGGTTTTCCGTACATAGGAACTACGGGGAGACTTGCGTGGTGGCGCTTGACATATCCAAAGCATTTGACCGGGTATGGCACGCGTCACTGCTCTCCAAGCTCCCCTCTGGGTTTCCTTCTTCTCTTTGTTTACTTATGTCTAGTTTTCTTTCAAATCGCTCAATATCGGCTGTTGTTGATGGGGCGACTTCTTCTTTTGTCAAGTGATGTTCTTCAGGGTTCTGTCTTATCTCCTACTTTTCATCAATGATCTTCTCACCTGCACATGTAACTATCCACTCATATGCCGATGACTCGACCCTTCATTCTTCAACTCATTTCAATTCTGCCCTTCTTTTACTTCTAAAATTGCCTCTCTTCTTAATCTTTCCGATTCTATTCTCGCTGATCTGGATAGAATTTCTAGGTGGGGTCGTCTCAACCTTGTGAAATTCAATTCTTTAAAAACCCAACTTTTACAAATCTCCTCTCTAAAACACCTAACTTTCCTCTCTTTCGACGGTTCTCTCGTCTCTCCTGTTGACAATATAAACATCCTTGGCCTTAATATAAAGCAAAAAATGTCTTGGAACCGCTACAATGGTTGCTAGGGCGGCCTCAAAGAAACTGGGAGTTCTGTTTAGACTGCGACTTTTTTTTTCTTCTCAGTTACTCCAGCTATACAAGGGCCTCATTCGCCCTTGTATGGAGTACTGCTCTCATATCTTGGGGGAGGGGCCCTCTGGTTTCACCCGGCTTTTGGATGAGGTAGAGTCAAAGGCCAAAAGGCTTATAAACCGTTCTGTACTTTTCACCTCACTTGACCCTCTATCTTTGCGGCGCGATGTTGGTGCTTTATCTCTTTTCTTTAGGTACCGCAGTGGCAGGTGCTTGAGGGAACTTATCACTTGCGTACCACTACCTTTACGACGCCCTCGTAGCACAAGGGATGCTGTATCTGCGCATGAGTTTTTTGTTGATATTGCTAACTCCAGGCTAGTTTGCTGCGGTGCTTCCTTCTTTCCTGCCACCTCTGTTATGTATGAATTCTCTTCAATCTTGTGTGTTTCCTGCTGATTTTAATCTCCCTCACTTCAAAGCCTGCGTCTGTTTTCATCTGTGTAAATTACGTTAGTTGGTTAACTTCTTAGGCGTACAACACCCCCCTCCTTGAATATGGCTCCGCCCGTGAGTGGTGGTGACAACAATAAAAAAAAATGTAGTTTCGAAAAATGTCAAAAACATAGGCTTTCAAAAATTGAAAATACCAAAACAATGACTACAGACAGAAAAAAACTCAAAAACGACGTTTTAGACGTCAAAAAAGCTGGAGTTTGTTTATTTGGTCGAAATCGGCTGAAAATTGCGAATATTATGTCCATTTTTAGTGGTGGGGGGGGAATTGGGCTCAGCCCGGAGCAAATAATTGGACCCTGTTCTTACATTTATTTCATTTCAGGCCTTCAATAAATCAGGTAAAGAGTTCGAAGTTATGGAACTTGATAAGCATCCTAAAGGAGATGAAATTGAAGACATTTTAAATATGACTGAAATTAAATCGGTGAGTAGTGTTTATTTCAAAACGAAATTGAAGTAGTTTTACCTTTTTTTATTATTATTATTTTCAATTAATTTTTGTAAACAGTTTCCGAGAATCTTCATAAAGGGAAAATGCTTTCATGATATATTAAAAAAAAAGACTGAAGAGGTTGAAGAAGGAACTTCAGATTTGCCTGATGATGTCCAGTCCATCATCCAGTTGGCTTTAAAGGAATATTACTTGAAAGGGGAAAAATAAAATTTCTGATATATATTTATTAAGTATAACAAAATAATGATTCCCTTTGATTTTTTTAGCACTATAAAAGGAAAAAGCTTTTACATATATATTAATCGACAACAATAAAACTGACAGACTGTTAGTGGAATTTTCGTTATCCCCACACACACTCGAATTCTTTCAAGAAATTCATACAACTGCATTTACATAGAATCCTC
Source organism: Trachelipus rathkii (assembly GCA_015478945.1). NCBI lineage: Eukaryota > Metazoa > Arthropoda > Malacostraca > Isopoda > Trachelipodidae > Trachelipus > Trachelipus rathkii. Next base: position 34,039 of record JABUQX010096365.1, read on the forward strand.
AAATTGCATAGTTTGTCCCATGTTCATTAATAATGACGAAGTAATAAAGCAGTTTTCCAATGACAATTAGGCTATATTGTTACACCTTCGAACTTTAAATTAGGTAAGCACTCTTCAATTAAAAGGCAGATGAGTTTTATGTTTTCAATGTGTTCCAAACCAGATAGTTTTAACAATTTCAATTTCCTGTAAATATAAAAAAAAAAGTCATTACGATAACTTGGATTATTCCAACAGTTGGTAATCAACCCTATAATGCAATATTTCATAAGGTATAAATTGTAATAAAATTACTCATTGTCAATAAGTATTTCAGAAGATATGAAGTACAAACTAATATTTTAAAAGAATCTTTGGAATGACCACTCACTCTATGATCTAGAAGTTCATTCAGAAAACTCAATAGTTTTAAAGTTAGTGACAAGATCATTTTACATACATGTGCTAACAGCAGGATGAGTTTTTTAAATTAAGGTAAAGAAAAGGGGACACTGGTTGTAAAAAAAAAAAAAAATTTCCATGCGCCGCCCTTCACTCTTGCACAAGTAAAAAAAAAAAAAAAAATCTTTAAACCTGCATAAATTCTTTATTCAACACTCGCTAAAAGAACATCGTAATTATAAATCGGTTCAACCACACAGTTCAATGAATTCTTTCATGAATCTGTGATCACATCCCATAGTAATAGTTAATTACTCAATAAATATTAAAGGGATTGTGCAGACGGACGTATTAGTCTACAAAAATATTCACAATAGAAGTCCAAAGAAATTTTGATTTAAAAAAAAAAAAAATAGTTTTGGAAATTTTAAAAAAAATTTCTTTTGAGTATACAGAATAATTATCTAAGTAAAAAAGATGTATCTCGCCAGACTATACAAGCAATGAAAATTTGATGTTGATCAGATAAGTAGAAAAAAATATATATCGATGTTTCACTTTTTCAAAAAAACTTATTGAAAAGTAAAACATGGATATATTTTTTTCCCTATTTATTCGATCAACATCAAATTTTCAGGGCTTGTATAATTTTTTTGTATACTAAAAAGAAATTTTTTTAAAAATTCCCCAAACGTTTTTTTTTTTGAAAATTTGTTCAAAGAACGAATCCAATACTACTGCATATTCAAATAAATTATCTAAATAAAAAATGTGTATCTCCCACGACTACAAATGTCCTGAAAATTTCTGCAGATCGGATAAAAAAAAATCCCAATTTTTCAGTTTGAAAACCCAAAAATAGTAGGTTTTGAAAATCGACTATTGCTTAGATATTGGGTCAAATATTAAAATTCCGTTCCTAAATTTGTACAATAAATCTTTGTATATTTCAAGTTGAAGTCATTTCGAAAAAAAAATTCCGAAAAAAGGAAGCCTCTAACTATCTCCCTATAGCTCTCACTTGTTTTCTATCTAAGATCTTTGAAACCCTTCTCGACTCTCATTTCTTGGATAATCTGGAATCTCATTCACTTCTTTCCGAACGGCTTTCGGCGCTCGAGGTCTCCTGGCCATTTACTTTCCTATCTTACTGATTTATGGTTTTCCGCCCTTAGAAACTACGGGGAGACTTGCGTGGTGGCGCTTGACATATTCAAAGCATTTGACCGGGTATGGCACGCGTCACTGCTCTCTAAGCTCCCCTCTGGGTTTCCTCCTTCTCTTGGTTTACTTATGTCTAGTTTTCTTTCAAATCGCTCAATATCGGCTGTTGTTGATGGGGCGACTTCTTTTGTCAAGTGGTGTTCTTCAGGGTTCTGTCTTATCTCCTACTTTTCATCAATGATCTTCTCACCTGCACATGTAACTCTATCCACTCATATGCCGATGACTCGACCCTTCATTCTTTAACTCATTTCAATTCTGCCCCTCTTTTACTTCTAGAATTGCCTGTCTTCTTAATCTTTCCGATTCTATTCTCGCTGATCTGGATAGAATTTCCAGGTGGGGTCGTCCCAACCTTGTGAAATTCAATTCTTTAAAAACCCAACTTTTACAAATCTCCCTCTCTAAAACACTTAACTTTCCTATCTCTTTCGACGGTTCTCTAGTCTCTCCTGTTGACAATATAAACATCCTTGGCCTTAACATAAACAAAAAAATGTCTTGGAAACCTCACATCACAATGGTTGCTAGGGCGGCCTCAAAGAAACTGAGTTCTGTTTAGACAGCGGGACTTTTTTTTTTTCTTCTCAGTTACTCCAGCTATTCAAGGGCCTCATTCGCCCTTGTATGGAGTACTGCTCTCATATCTGGGGGGGAGCCCTCTGGTTTCACCCGGCTTTTGGATAAGGTCGGAAAAGGCCAAAAGGCTTATAAACCGTTCTGTACTTTTCACTTCACTTGACCCTCTATCTTTGCGGCGCGATGTTGGTGCTTTATCTCTTTATCTCGGAGCAAATAATTGGACCCTGTCCTTACGTTTCATTTTAGTCCTTCAATGAAGCAGGTGCAGAGTTCGAAGTTATGGAACTTGATAAGCATCCTAAATGAGATGAAATTCAAAAGATTTTACTAAATATGACTGGAGTTGGATCGGTGAGTAGTGTTTATTTCAAAACGAAAATCGAAGTAGTTTTACCTTTTTTTTTTTTTTTTATTTTCAATTAATTTTTGTAAACGGGTTCCGAGAGTCTTCATTAATGGAAAATGCATTGATGATTTATTAAAGAAAAAGATTGAAGAGTTTAAAGAAAGACCTTCAGAAGAGATTGAAGAAGGACCTTCATCCATTTGACTTTAAAGCAAAATAACTTATAATCTTGCAATACAATGAAAAGGAAAAATTTTTGATATATATTTATTAAGTATAACAAAATAATGATTCACTTTTATATTTTTAGTACTATAAAAGAAAAAAAAACTTTTACATAAATATTAATCGACAACAATAAAACTGACTGACAGACTGTTAGTGGAATTTATCCCCACACTCTCGAATTCTTTCAAGAAATTCATACAACTGCATTTACATAGAATCCTCAAATTGCATAGTTTGTCTCATGTTCATAAAAATGACGAAGTAATAAAGGCAGTCCTCCAATGACAATTATATTGTTACACCTTCGAACTTTAAATTAGGTAAGCACTCTTCAATTAAAAGGCAGATGAGTTTTATGTTTTCAATGTGTTCCAAACCATATAGTTTTAACAATTTCAATTTCCTGTAAATATATATATATAAAAAGTCATTACGATAACTTGGATTATTCCAACAGTTGGTAATCAACCCTATAATGCAATATTTCATAAGGTATAAATTGTAATAAAATTACTCCTTGTCAATAAGTATTACAGAAAAATTACTCCTTGTCAATAAGTATTACAGAAGATATGAAGTACAAACTAATATTTTGAAAGAATCTTTAGAATGACCACTCACTTTATGATTCTAGAAGTTCATTCAGAAAATTCAATAATTTTAAAGTTGGTGACACGGTCATTTTACATCCATGTGCTAACAGCAGGATGAGTTTTTTAAATTAAGGTAAAGAAAAGGGGACACTGGTTGTAAAAAAAAAATTTCCATGCGCCGCCCTTCACTCTTGCACAAGTAAAAAGAAAAAAAAATCTTTAAACCTTAATAATTTCTTTATTCAACACTCGCTTAAAAGAACATCGTAATTATAAATCAGTTCAATGAATTCTTTCATGAATCTGTGATTACATCGCATAGTAATAGTTAAGTACTCAATAAATATTAAAGGGATTGTGCCGACGGACGTATTAGTCTACAAAAATATTCACAATAGAAGTCGAAAGATATTTTGAAACTCTGGGAAAATATATTTTGCCGTCCTACTGTCTGAATAGTAAAATAAGTGACATCACTGTTAAAAATTAAACCTTTATATAAAATAACAACTAGTAGTAATTTGAATATTTCATTAAATTGATTTGTAAAATGATTAACTTTGCTAATTATAATGTTTGCACAGTTATACAGTATATTTAATATAGACCAAACTGATGAGGAACATGGCACATGCAACTAAATTGAATGGTGCAGTATCCATTCTACTACACATATCGTTATATATTTTAAAAGTGCATCGAATAGCGTCATATAAATTAATTTCTCAAACAAAAAAAAAATTATTTGAAAAAGTCCAGCAAATATACTTTCAAAATTAAAAGCCAAATAATTACACTGTCCAGCAAAGAATTTGTCCCAAGCCTAGGAAAATCTGTTTCTTACATGCTTTTTTCATGCAGAATCCAAAAATCGTATTGGTTTTTGTCTGTCCGGTTCATTTTTGACACTATTACATGGAAAAAATTACAAAAATAAATAATTTTTCCCGTGAATAGAGACAAAACGATTAGATATACAAACAGATAATGTAAATAAAATATGTATATCTTGTCCAAATATATATGCTGTTAAAATTTCAAATTGATAAGACAAATAATAGGAAAGATATAGCAGTTTTTCATTTACGAAATTGTATTTTTTTATTTTTTACATTTTTTTAGTTTTCCAAGTGAATGGCAGAAAAACTGGACCTTATAGACAACCACCAATCTAATTTTTGGATTTGGCGCAAAATACTAAATAAGAAACCTCTTAAATACAAGTCAACAACAATTTTTATTATTATTTTATACTGGGAAACAAAATTTTTATTGACATGTATATAAGAATTCTTTCTTATGTAGTTTTTGGCGCTGAATCTCAAAATTATATTGGTGATGGTCTATACAAGGTTTAGTTTTGCCTAACTTCATATGAAAACAATTTTTTTTTTTTTTTTTTTACAATTTCAAAAGTGAAAAACTATTAATTCATTTTTATTATTTGTCCTATCAATATGAAATTTTATTTAGATTATTTATTTGTATACCCAACTGTTTTGTCTCTAATCACGGGAAAAATAATTTTTTGGCAATTTTTTCCCATGTTTACATTGTTAAGTGACAAACCTGGACGTGACAGACAAAAAAAAAAAAAAACTAATACGATTTTGACTTCAGCATGACAAAATACATAAGAAACAACGATAGGATCACAAAAAAATGTAAAATTTATTTGACCTTTTGTTATTAAAACAAATTTCTTCTAATATTTCTCTCTGATGACCCAAAATAGTTCGATCAACAAAATTGTTTAAGTGTAAGTCTTGTTGAGCGAATATGATATATGTATAATTCGGGGTATTCTTAAAAAATAAATCACCGCAAATAAAGGGCCATAAAGCTCATTCAGCACAACTTGTTTATGTCTACCATACTACCACTAGAAGCAGTGATTTTTTGATTTCAAGAATATAACTGTCCATAGTCAGTGTTTTGATACTCCTAGTGCTCGGTGTTCTGACGTGAATTTGTTGTGGTTATTGAACAAGAATCTTATCTTCTATCAACTCTGCACATGCTGATGTCCAAACAGATGAAGAGTATGTTAAACTGAGAAAAATAAGTATAGTACTAGACCAATCTTTAATCAGTGCATTGATTTAACATCTGGCAAATGACATCTACGCTGATTTCAATTGACTTGCCATAAGCCATAGCATTTCTTTCTTTAAATACATTGTAGTCGTTTTCCCCCAACACAACAAAAGAATACCTTGCTGCAGTGCAGCATCTACTTCATCATGCAGTAATATTTCAACATTTTCCGAAATCAAAATGAATTTTACTTGTCTATATCTTAATTCCATAATTAACAACTATTTTATAAATCAAATGTTATAAATCGCCTACTGCGAGGAAACGTTTTTGGTATTTTGTTGCTATTAACTGGTCGAACTTGGGGTAATTTCTTTTATTTCCATTGGGATGATTACTACGGGGTAGAAGGGGTCCCTTGGAATGTGAAGAATGCATAACGAAGGTGAATTTTCCTGACATGGATGCGTACCAATATATTACACATTCCTTCCCTTCAACTAAACCTAACAATCCTTGGTTTAACTCCGTTTGTTCTTGTGTTATTCGTCGCGTGGACTCTCTCTCTCTCTCTCTCTTCAGGAAATACCATCGTCTTTAAACTCCAGAAACTTATGAATCATCCCGGAATCGTGCAAAATCTATTCTCCGTAGAAAAAAATGTAATCCTTTTCCTTCAATTTCACTTTGTACGATTTTGCCGGAGCTATTCTTCCTCCTCCCCAACCCAACTAATTTATACCTATCATTGTGATTTATTCTAAAGATATGATTTCTGCTCTTTCTGAGCTTAACATTATGAAGGCGTATGTTCCTGATGGTATCACACCTGTAGTTCTTTAGACTTGTGCTTAAGAGTTTATAACTTGTTTAGGAAAATTTGTTTCGTCTTTGTTTTTGTCTTTTCACTTCGATTTTCCTTTCCTGCTAGAAGCGCGAGCTCAAACAACCTATGACGAACATGGTGGTGGATCAATCTCAACCCTATAACTATCGTTCCAAAGTTTTCAAATCTATCATTAAGAGGAAGAATTGAAAATAACTTGGTTTTTCTAATCTTTTCTCTGATCGCCAATACGTCTTTCGCAAGGAGCGCTCTACCGGTTATCTTTTTCCCTTCTCTCTGATTCGTAGTACTCTGCTCTTCGGTATTTTAGTGAATCTTTTGTTGTGGTGTTAAACGTATCAAAGACATTCGATAAAGCCTGGCACAAATCCTTCTCCCCGATTTCTTTTCCGGTCGGTCATTCTATAGCACCAGTTGTACCCGGTCATCCTTAATCATTTAAATCTATTAATAGTAGTGTTTTCAGGGTTCTGTCGTATCACAAACCTTTTTTTCCTACTTTTCATCAATCGACCCTTTTATCAGTCCCTTCAACACCTATCCATTCTTATGCTGACGATTGCACCCTTCATTATTCCTTTCAGTTTGAAAAAGAGTCCCACTCGACTTCAAATAGGTGCTGTTAAGAGAACACCCCTGGAGCCTTCGCATTCCTAATTGAACCAGAAAACAGTTGTTTTTAATGTCTCAAATACTCAGATCCTTCGTCTACAGAATTCCCTTGCACTTATATATTTAAGGCCCAGATATTTTTTTCTTGTCGATGGTATTTTGTGAATTTAAGCTTCAAGATGTCTACTGCTACTTCAACTGGCAATTTAATTATTTTTGGTATTGTTAGTGATCATGAGAGGATTTGTGAGCGGACCTCTGAGAGAGAAAGAGTCAGCATTAAATCTATTAATAACTGCACGCAAGTTTTATCAAGAAGCAAGTTAATTCTTTTATCTGCTTCTCATTCCTTATATCCTACATATTTTAACAGTACCTTTAATTTGTAAGAACTCGTCGCAAGGTCGCAGTCAGAAAATTCACCCTAGACCTTCACGGAACTGCGACGGACACTCACTATAGCATCTCGTCAATGTGGGGTTCATCCCTTGGGCCACAACCATACCCCCCTCACAAAACACCGCTTTTCACTCTTATTATACTCTTTTTTTCTCGCCTCTGCCAAACTCACATTTCTCTCCTCCAGGCATTCCTTTACCGACTCAATCCAATTTTTCTTCGATCTCCCAGTCGGTCGATTCCCAGCACACACACACCACTATACATCCACTTAACCAACCGAATATCATCCATCCTCTCCACATAACCGAACCATCTCAATGTACTTTCATCTATTCTCTCATTTACTTCTTCACACCACACAGCTCCCTAATGCGTTCATTCCTCATTTGCATCTTCCTCTTTTTTACTCTGAAATAGCTTACTTTCTCTTCTTCATTATTCTTTTCTTTTTTGACTTCACCTTTTCTAAATACTGTAAAGTTTCTTCCTTTATTGTTCCATTTCTTTGGGCACGCTTGTGCTTAATGGTATTATATATATATATATATATATATATATATATATATATATATATATATATATATATATATATATATATATATATATATATATATATATATATATATATATATATTTATCTATATATGTATATGTGTTAAATGTATTTATATATATATATATATATATATATATATATATATATATATATCAAGTCAAGTGTAGTCACCCCTCACAAAACCCTAACGCCATTCATATCTCCTATATACATTTCGCTTTTCTAACAAACTCACATTCTGCAGACATTCCTTTTACTGACTCAAACCACTTTTCTTCGGTCTCCCAGCCGGTCGTGGTTCCCAACACACTCACCACTATACATCCGCTTAACCAACAGACTATCATTCATCCTTTCCACATGACCAAAACCATCTCAACATACTTTCATTTATTTTTTCGTTTACTCCCTTTCTTCACACCACAACTCTCTAATATTGTCTATCCCTTATGACACTTCACACTTGGCATACTTTAAGATATCTATCTGAATATTAAATCTTTAGATTTATACTTTATATTCTAGACTATATTCACTTACTATATATAATAATATAGGTAATAAATATACTTTGATGTAAGACTTAGTGTACTTCAGATGAATTCTATATTTACTAATGATGGTTTGAATTAAAGCATTTTTTTAAAGTATTATTTACAATTTTTTCTACATTTTGCATTATCCCCATGTGAGTTTTAGTGAAGCCATTATTTATTATATTTTACATTTCTTGAGGGATTGTCTTTTACTTATACCTTATAATTCTATTTATTTTTACTTTCAAACCCCTCCTTTTACACACCTTGCCAAACTCTCTTCAGATTCGCCACAAAGAACCAAATCATCCGCATTTAATAGGTAGGGCACCATCCACTCATCTACCTCCTTCATTCTAACACCATTTCTGCCACCCCCACCTCTCTCTAATTCTTTTCATAACCCCATCCATATACAAATTGAATAACCAAGGAGACAACACAACCATGTCTCACTCCGCTATCAATACTAAACCAATTACCTTTGACACCATTTATTCTTACACACGCCTCACTATCCTCATACATACTTTTGATTCCATTCAGAAGCCTACCACCAACACCTTCCTCCATACATCACTAACACCTGCCATAGAGCTTCCTCTATTAACCCTATCATACGCCTGCTGCAAATCCCTAAATTTGGGCCATAAGCGGAGCTTTTCTTTATTAATTATGAGCGCATAAAAGATGATTATTACATATTTAATATTTTTGAGATGGCGCATTAATAGTTTTATGGTTTTTGATAAGGTTAGATGCTTATAATATGGAGCAGGAGAAGTGGAGGCCTTATTACATAATATTTCAGTTCAATTGTCATTACGTTTCCAGTTTTGATTGCGCTACCAGTAATATTTGGCGGCTGTAGATGCACATTTCTTGGCTATTTGGCCATTACTCTTCATGCGCCACTTGATCTCATCCATCTATTCCTTCTTGCACAATCAAACCCACACACATTCACTATCACCTCTTCATTACTGCCAATATATAAGAAATTCTTTCTTCCCCCCCTACACTCAGGGATATAATAATAGTAATAACAATAGTTTGATAATAATAATAATTATCTATCAAATCAAAAACAATGTGATGCTCAAGAAATAAATTAAAATTAGCTTTTCCTCATAATTCATACAAGTACATCTATATCGATCCACATCAAAGACAAATGAAATGTGGAGTTCCTCAAGGTAACATTCCTAGTTCCTATTTTCTGAATTGAAATATGATTTTTTATGTAATGGTCTCAAATGACACATTATTACCAAGTTCTATGCAGTTGATTGTGTATTATGGTTTTCTGATCCAAATCTTCAGATAGTTGTTAAAATATTTGAGGGAGCTGTATAGGCTATTTACTAGTGGAATGGTCAGATACCTGCGTTTTAAATTTTTCAGATAACAAAACTTGTGTGGTCTTCAAAGGGCATCCTCTAAATAATCTCCCTCAGGTAACCATTAGTGGGAGGACAGTCAAATACACAGCTTCACAAAAATTTCTTGTATTATAATTTGACCAAAAGTTATCTTAATATGTAACTGTTAAATATATTACAGGTAATGCAAAGAAAGCCATGATACTCGCAAAATATTTGGGAAAAAAGAATTTGGGAGCCGATCGAAGAATTCTATTGCATGGTCAAGAGTAATTTATTTTTGACTTCCTCTCAAAGATCTGTACACAATGATTGATTGCTAACTAACAATACCAGCGAATTACATTAACAATTGGAGCTCTCCGTTACAGAAAAGCATTTTCCTTAGAAACTGAAGCTCATAAAATGTCATTAGCAATAAAAGAAAATATCTGAGTCTAAATATATGTTGTATGATCAACTTTGTCAAAATATAATCGTAAAATGAAATATATGTTTTTTTTTACATTAAATGCTATACCTATGATTTTCATACATCCACCACTGACTTACCTTGTATAGGTAGAATAAGAATAAAAAGAATGAAAAATCTGAAATTTCTTTTAATAATGAATACTTTTCATCTTACTTGAATATACTATTTAATGTAAAGTATTTCTTTTGAGAGAGAGAGAGAGAGAGAGAGAGAGAGAGAGAGAGAGAGAGAGAGAGAGAGAGAGAGAGAGAGAGAGAGAGAGAGAGAGAGAGAGAGAGAAAAAGAGAGAGAGAAGAGAAAAAAAAAAAGAAAAAGAAAAAAAAAAAAAGAGAGAGAGAGAGAGAGAGAGAGAGAGAAGAGAAGAGAAGAGAGAGAAGAGAGAGAAGAGAGAGAGAGAGAGAGAGAGAGAGAATTTTTTGAGAGAGAGAGAGAGAGAGAGAGAGAGAGAGAGAGAGAGAGAGAGAGAGAGAGAGAGAGAGAGAGAGAGAGAGAGACTATCCATAGTACAGGCAAATTAAATATCTCCCTTAAAAAATTTAGGTTTCAAGCTTTAAAAAAAAAAGTTCATGTGCCTTAGTTTGCTTTAACTTCAGGCCCTTTTCCTGTAATGTTTGGACAGTGACTAATATCGAGTTCTTCAAGTGTGTCTGCAAATTGGTTACATATCCGGTCCATACACCAATCGTTAAACTGTGGACATTTGCAAGCCTTAAAAGTTTTTAAACCCTTAAGCTGTTCTGTAAATATATATATATATATATATATATATATATATATATATATATATATAAATATATATATATATTTATATATATATATATATATATATATATATATATATATATATATATATATATATATATATATATATATATAAACCTATCTTTAATATAAAATATAAATATAAATACAAATATATATATATATATATATATATATATATATATATATATATATATATATATATATATATATATACTATATATATACTATATTTTATATATATATATATATATATATATATATATACTATGCTATATATATATATATATATATATATATGCTGCTTATATATATATACTACTTATATATATAGGGAGAGTACACGCATACTCGAAGCGATGAAATTACCTCCCATTTGTAATGGTGCGTCTTTTTCTTTTGCGTTCATATTCTTCACACACATCCTCAGGCAACATATTACTGACCACCATTTATCACCTTATCTTATACACATACTTAAAGTACACACCCCTCTTCTAGATAACACTTTACAGACATCCCTACTACTCTTATCTATTGTTGTGGGGAGAAAAATTGCGCCCACATCGTATGTCACTGCGTGTCGTAAAGACGGATTTAAGGGACATGGTGATAGTTGGGTTGGCTATACCTATCTATTTCTTGCCAGGACTGCCACAATGCAAGCCTCGGAGGAGGGTCGTGATGGCCGTAAACGACCTTCTATCTTTCGGCGAAATTGTATGTATCGTACATGGAATGTCCAGGGAATAAATGTTGAGGAGAAGAGGAGAGGTGATGAATGTATTTAGAAAGAACAACGATTTGCTCATAATGACTGGAAACAAAGATGAAAGGAAACGAAGAAGTTGAGTGGTGTGGTGTGAAATAATGTGTGTGTGCTGGTGTAGAAAGGAATGAGAGGGAGAGAAGGAGGTGCAATTTTGATGAGTGATACCTTGGTACAGAGGCTATGGTAGACTTTGTGAGTGTGAGTCCTAGAATTCCTAATGGTTAAATTTAAGTTTGAAAAAGGTCAAGGTATGTGGTTGTGACGTATGGTCCATCGGAAACGTAGAAGAGAGTACGATTTTTTGGGATAATCTGAATGATGTTACTGGATGGGGTGAGTAGGAGCTTCAGATTGATAGTTTTGGGGGACCTGAATGGTTGGATAGGTGATCAAAAAAGGGATGGTATAACAGGTGGTTTTGGGGTGGCGGGAGAAAATGAGAATGGTAGGAAGGTGATTGATTTCTGTGAAGAGAGAGGTATGTGTGGAATACTTTCTTTAAACACAAAGAGTATCCATAAGTATACTAGGGTTGGTGTAGGTAGAGATGGTATCGGGGTGAAAAGTATGATTGATTTAGTGTTGGTGAAGGAATGTTGAAGTGTGTTGGATGTTAAATCGGTTAGGGGGTTTAGGAATGGGATTATCCGGATCATTATGTTCTATGTAAAATTAGGTTAGTGGGGGGCTTGGATGGAAAGGAAGGTGATACGAAAGGAAGTAGGTAAAATTAAGAGTGAGAAGTTAAGTGAGCAAGAAAATAAGGATAAGTATGTAAGAGCGCTCGCTAGTGAAACGGTTGAATTGAACAAGTTGATACTGAACAAATCTGGGGGCAAATGAAGGAAGCAATTGTTAGTAGTGCAAAAGAAGTATGTGGATGTGTAAGTAGGAAATAAGAATGTTAACAGTGAATGGTGGAATGAAAGAGGTGATGAAAGCGGTTAAGGTAAAAAAGCGTGGTTGAATGTACTAAAAGCAAATGATGAAGACTCAAAAGAAAGATGCTTGGAATTATATAAGGAGGAAAAAGAAATACTAAAAGGTGTGCATACGTAGGAAAACAAGAAGGTAAATGAACAGTTTGGAAGGAGGATGAATGGACTTACAGGGAATAGGAGAAGCTCTTCTGGAAGAGCGCAGGAGTTAGAATATGAGAATAAAGGGGAATCTCTGCTTAGAATAATGAATAGGGATGATTCTTTTTAACTGATGAAATGGGTGTGAAGGAGTGTGGAAAGAACACTTCGAAAATCTATATAAACAGTAATGAAAGGGTGATAGTGAATGTGTGTGTGGGTTTGATGGTGCAAGAGAATAGGTATTTTGGGGAGAGGTTATTAGTAGGAGGAGGTAATGGGTAGAGTGAAAAAGGATTGAAGAATGGTAAATCTGCAGGTATAGATGAAATTACTGGTGAAATGATCAGAACGGAGGCGAGATGGTGATTGATTGGATTTGGAAGTTGTGCAATAAAGCGTTTATAGAGGGTGTATAGTTCCAGGGGATTGGAGGAGAGCAGTAATAGGTACCCTTATATAAGGTAAGGAGATAAGGGAACTGTAGAAATTATTTGGGGAATAAGTTTATTGAGTGTTGGAAAGGAAGGTATATGCTGGTATTTTGGTCGAAAAGGTGCTTCGAGTGACTGGACTGATTGGTGAGAAGAACAAGGTGCGTTTAAATTGGTAGAGGATGTGTGGATCCAGATTTTTACAGTGAAACAAATGATTGAAAAATGAGGGGAGAAAGAAGAATAAATTGTATTTAGGTTTTATGGTTGCAACAGGCGTATGATAGAGTTAATAGGGAAGGTTTATGGCAGGTGTTAGTGATATATGGTGTTGGTGGTAGGCTGAATGGAGTCAAAGTATGTATGACCGGAAATGAAGCGTGTGTAAGAATGTTGTCAATGGTGATTGGTTTAGGATTAACAGAGGAGTAAGACAGGGTTGTGTGTGTTATGTCTCCTTATTTATTCAATTTGTATATGGATAAGGTTATGAAAAAGAATTCCAGGTGGGGATGGCAGGAAATGATGTTAGAAGGTGGAGAAAGGAGATGAGTGGAGGGTGCCCTACCTATATTATATGCCGGATAGATTTGGTTCTGTGTGGCAGAATCTGAAGAGTTTATGATGAAGAGAGATTTGGCAGGGGTGTGTAAAGGGAGCTTGAAAAGTAAACGTGGATAAAATGAGGTGTAGTTGTGAGGTGAGGACACTCCTGTAGTGTGAAGTTATGTTGAATGTTTGACAGCTGGACAAGAGTGTCTGGGATTTAAATGTTAAGTGTATGTTGGATGAGAAAGGGAACGGACGATGCTAAGTGTAGTAGGAGAAGGATTGTGTGAATATGGCAGGAAGGTGGCTGAATTACAATTAAATCGTTGGTGAATGTAAAGGGACTAAGTCTTGAAGTGTGCTAGGGTTTTACTGAGTATATTTGGAAAAAATTTACCTGTGTTGTATATTGAGTGAGACTATGGTCTGGAAAAGAAGTATAGATCTAAAAGTTCAATGTGTTCAGATATTGGACAATCTTAGGGGGTGTGCTAGGTGTGACAAAATTGATAAAAGAGGAATAGACTTGTGCAAGTGTTGTGGTGTGAAAAGGGGGTAAATGAGAGGCGTAATGAAAGTATGTTGAGATGGTTTGATCATATGGAAAAGGATGAATGATAGCCGGTTGGTTAAGCGAATGTATAGTGGCGAGTGTGTTTGGAAACCGACCAGCGGGAGACCGAAGAAAAAGTGGTTGAGTCAGTAAAGGAATGTTTGAAGGAGAGAAATCTGAGTTTGGTAGAGGCGAGAAGGTGTATAACAGGAGTGAATGGCGGGGGATTGTGAGGGGGGGGTATGGTTGTGGCCCACCTGGGCAAGGGATGAACGATCGCAGTGGGTCCATCGCTGTCCCATGAAGCTTTAGGGTGGATTTCTGACTGCGATGTTCCCTAATTAATGGTACTGAGGGCGGTAAGGCTGGGCTTTATTTTCGACTTGTGTCATGTTCTTCACTGCTTTTCTTTTCCGATGCCCGTCGCGCACCTTACTCCCACATTCTTGGGAAAATATAAGGAAGATGAAGAAGAAGAAGAAGAAGATATATATATATATATATATATATATATATATATATATATTTATATAGAGATATATATATATATATACTATATACATTTTTATATATATACTAACTACTATATATATATATACTATATATATATAACTATATATATACAACCACTGCTACTATATGCATATAAACCTATATTATTTATCTATATAGATATATATATATACCTCACACACACCCCATATATATATATATATATATATATATATATAACCTTATATATATATATATATATATATATATATATATATATATATATATATATATAACTGCTACTATACTACTCTCTATATATAATGTTAATATTACATATTAAATATAATTAGATGATGTAATATGAAAAACGCATATAATGGGGAAGATAAAGAGAAACTGCTACTCTGGGATTGGACCTACGCCCACCTATTTGCGAATGAGGACAATAGCTATACCGGATGCTAAAACTTGAGCTATCCTCCAACCTTAAAAATTACATCTATATTGCTTTCTTTTTATTTACATCATCTAATGCGATAACTCTTCTGTATTATCTAAAGAACGAGGATGGGGACAGGGCTGTGCGGTGATGTCGCCTTGACAGCAGGGGAGCTCGGTTGCCTGGCTGTTCTTGAATCCAACTTTTTGGGTTGTGGAGGATAGCTCAGTTGTATAGCATCAGGTATATTGTCCTCATTCGCAACAGGCGGAAATCGAGGCAGTAGTTTCTTTATCTTCCCATTATATGTTCTTTATATATATATATATATATATAACATATATATATATATATATATATATATATATATATATATATATATACTGCTATATATATATATATATATATATATATATATATATACTGCTATATATATGGCCAGCATCCCGAAGAGTTCAGGCATGTAACTAGAAAAGCTATAACATCTACAGGAAAATAAATAACATTTTAGATTTCAGCAAGCAATTTCTCAACTTAAAAAAAAAAGTATTTATTCTAATATTTATTAATATCTTAAATATTAGTAAATCTTACCTCACATTGTACGATTGATTGACCGATTTGACAACGAAACCTGCTGCATTGGTTCTCGAGGTTGCCAAATACCAATTTTTATGTTTTGGAGAAAATATTATTTTTTCTTTTTATGTCCTTTTTGGGTTGGAGCCGACGGAGGGACAGAGGGGGGACGAAGTCCACCCCGTCCCGAGAAACCCGACTCTATCCATCGTTCTTGTTTACCTGTGGGTATTCGTTAGTTTTTCCAAAAAATCAACATTTGGCACCTTTGTTTGCTCAGTCAGAGTAAGCGGCATGTTCGATTTCTCAAAAAACTGTAATTTTTCAACATTTTAAAAATTTAATTTTTAAAAGCGTTATTTTTAATTTCCGGGGTAAAAATGTCTCCTGATTAATAAAATGATATTTATTTTCGTGTAGCTGTTATAGTTTTTAGTTACATGCCGGCCTTTTCGGGATGCTGACCTATATATATATTAGGGTGACAGGGCTGGCTTACGGCCATTTTGCGCCCCGGCCCCGGCCAAAAATCAGGAAAAACCAGGGTTTTCTACCGGGGTTAACTGCAAATACTAAATAATAGATGGTTAAATCAAACAAAAAAAAATATATTTTAATTCCATTACTTCTTTGTTATAAATTGATAGCAAAATATATAAACATATATATGTAAATATATTTAATTTTTTTTTTCCTATTTACTATGATTTCAAATTAAAATTGAGGCCAAATTATAATTTTCCGAGTTTTTAACATAAAAATATTCGAAATTTGATATATCAAACGAATTCGGAAAAGGAAATAAATATAATTGTTAAAATATTAATGTATTTATTTATTTAAAGTAAATATCTTCAAGAAAATCAAATATTTTCTGAAATCTCTTTTAAAAATTATTTATTTAATTGAATTAATATATATATATATATATATATATATATATATATATATATATATATATATATATATATATATATATATATATATATATATATATATATATATTCATATATACCTATATATATATATATATATATATATACTATATACTGCTACTATATATATATATATATATATTTAAGAACTACTTTGTCGTAGTGATATATTTACTTTAGAGAGGAAGCCCTTGGATTCTTTTTTAGTATTATGCTTTACTGTCACTTCATTTTATTACTAAATGTACACAAATTACAAATGAAAAACATTGTTAAAGACACTTTTTTTTAAAAAGGAAAGCTAATTTTCGTCCCGACACGCGAGACCTCTTCAGGCTAAGGGACTGGATTTCTTTCTTGATCTTCATCAGTTCAAGTGTGTTTCAGTTGGTCTGCTATTTTCTTCATGGTGTTGTTGAAATATTTTGATGTTTTCAGATATTCATTTTGTATAAAATCTATCTTAACTTCACCGGGATGCTTATTGTAGTTGTTACTATTATAAATGCAAAAGGATTCCATGATTTTTCGATATTTCTTGATATTTCTGATCATCTTTATATTGTTGATATTGATAGAGTGGCCTGTGTTACGCCTATGACTTGTTAAAGCTGAATTTATGCTGTCCTTGTGCAGGTCATCTGTATGTTGATTTAATATATGAAACGAGAAGGCCAATCTCTCATTACAACATAACTTCTTTCATTTTAATGGCAAATATTACAAACAAACTTTCGGCCTGAGTATGGGATCCCCACTGTCTCCCATACTCAGTAACATGTATATGGAACTAACAGAATTTTATCATATTTTACCCCACCCTTTATTAAACAATAGTTTATGGATTAGATATGTAGATGACATTTTTGTCTCCCTCCCTCACAACACCAACCCTAATGATGTCCTAAACTATATTAACTCTATTCATCCTTCAGTTCAGTATACGATAGAAATGCCTTCCAACAACTCTATCCCCTTCCTCGATACCTTAATCACATGGATTAACAATTACTTGCAATTTACTATATATAGAAAACCAACATTCGCACCAAACTTTATACATTGGCTATCTAATCATTCCCCAAACACAAAATTAGCTGTTCTCATCCCTATTTCTCCGTGCTTTTCATATATGCTCTCTTAGCACAAGAAACTAAATACATCCACATTACTTTCAAAACTATCCTGAGTTTTCATCACAAAAGCATTTAACAAAGCAAAAAAGAGGTACTATAGCACCTTTCCCCCGAAAAATAGCAACACCTCCTTTTTACCAATTCCTCAATTACCATTATATTCGTTAAAACAAATATTACCAAAAAATATTACCCTCATTCCATCAAATAACATCACCTTAAAAAACATTCTCAAACCCCCAAAACGAAAAGAAAATCTCCCCCAAAGCTGTATATCACATCCCCTGCAATACGTGCAATAAAACATATATAGGTAAAACTTGCAAAGAAGAAAAAATCAGCATACAGATGACCTGCACAAGGACAACATAAATTCAGCTTTAACAAGTCGTAGGCGTAACACAGGCCACTCTATCAGTATCAACAATATAAAGATGATCAAAAATATCAATCACACGAACCATCGCAAATCATGGAATACTTTTGCATTTATAATAGTAACAACCACAATAAGCATCAGTAGTTAAGATAGATTTTATACAAAATGAATATCTGAAAACATCAAAAATATTTCAACAATGAAGAAAATAGCAGACCAGCTGAAACACTTGAACTGATGAAGATCAAGAAGGAAATCCAGTCCCTTAGCCTGAAGAGTCTCGCGTGTCGGGACGAAAATTAGCTTTCCTTTTTTAAAATTTATTTCATTAAAAAAAAAAGTGTCTTTAACAATGTTTTAATTTGTGTACATTTAGTAATAAAATGATGACAGTAAAAGCATAATACTAAAAGAATTCAAGGGCTTCCTCTCTAAAGTAAATATATCACTACGACAAAATAGGATTCTTAAATATATATATATATATATATATATATATATATATATATATATATATATATATATATATATATATATATATATATATATATATATATATATATAT
This sequence comes from Trachelipus rathkii, assembly GCA_015478945.1. Classification (NCBI taxonomy): domain Eukaryota; kingdom Metazoa; phylum Arthropoda; class Malacostraca; order Isopoda; family Trachelipodidae; genus Trachelipus; species Trachelipus rathkii. The sequence continues at coordinate 52,917 of JABUQX010096365.1, forward strand.
ATATATATATATATATATATATATATAAATATATATATAAATACATAAGAAAAACACATATTATATATATATATATATATATATATATATATATATATATATATAACTATATATATATATATATATATATATATATATATATATATATATATATATATATATATATATATATATATATATATATATATTTATTACAATTTATTCTTGAAAATCAATTATTTTCTAAAAATTTCTTTCGAAAATATTTATTTAATTGAATTAATTAAATGTATTCATTTATAATTTAAATTATTAATTAATTGAAGTATATTTAATTTCATCCTAAGTTTAAGACTTTCAGTGTTTTTGACTTACATTTATAATTTTAGCTAACCCCGGCCCCGGCAAAATTCCTGACATAATTTCCGCCAATATATATATATATATATATATATATATATATATATATATATATATATATATATATATATATATATATATATATATATATATATATATATATATATACTATATACTATACTCTTCTCTCTATATATATATATATATATATATATATATATATATACAGCGTAGCAGTTGAATTTTATACCTGGGGGCAAAAATTAAAACTCGACTGCGAACACGTTGGTGGAGCTGGTTTGAAATGGCGTGACCTTGAACGATTTCCTGTGGTCCCCATTGTTACCTGCATTTAGGATAAGCACGTTTGAAGGCAGTTTTATATATATATATACACCTTTTACTTAAAATAAAAATGAACATTTTCTATAATTTTTACTATGCTATATATATATATATATTATATATCTATTATACTATATATATATACTATATATATACCTATATATACACTCTTTATATTATTATTATTATCTTCTTCTTCCTCCCCAAGACTGGGGGTAAGGTGCGGGACATGCATCGGAAAAAAGTAGAAGAATATGACACAAATCGAAAAGAAAGCGGCCGCCCCCTCTACCTGGTGAACTCGTCATTCAGAAAAGTGTATACCTTAGAGCTACGGGACCGCGACGGACCCTAACAATATGGCATATCGTCAAGTGTGAGGGTTCATCCCTGGCCCAGGTGGTCCACAACCATACCCCTCACAAAACCCCGCCATTCACTCTATTATGCACCTTTATTCTAGCCTCTGCCAAACTCACACCTCTCTCCTTCAGACATTCGATCATGACTCAATCCGCATTTTCTTCAGTCTCCAGCCGATTGTTCAACACACCACCACTAGCATACATCTGCTTAACCAACCGACTGTCATTCATCATTTCCATATGACAAACCATCTCATGTACTTTCATTTATTCTCTTATTTACCCCTTTCACACTACATAACTCTCTAATACGTTCATTCCTCATTTTATCAATTCTTTTCACACCTAACACGCCTCATAAGATTGTCCATCTGAATACGTTGAACTTTAGATCCTATACCTCTTATTCCAGACCATAATCTCACTACTATACATTAACAGCTAACAACATACCTCATGTAGACCCCTAGAGCACTCAGACTTAGTCCTTTTCATTAACAACGATTTAATTGCCTCCAGCCACCTTCCCCTGCATTCACAGCTTTCCTACACTCTACCTACTCGCGTATCCGTTCCCTTTTCACCCAGCATATATCTAAATATTTAAACTCGAACACTTGTTCCAGCTGCTCTACTAACATAACTTCACACCGAGGGGACTGTCACATAACCTGCCCTTCCTCTTATCCACGTTTACTTTGAAGCCCCTCCTTTTACACACTGCAAATCTCTCTACTAATCCTCTCAAACTCTCTTCAGATTCCACCACACAAAACCAAATCATCCACATATAATAGGTAGGACAGCACGCTCCACTGACCTCCATTCTCCATCATTCTAACACCATTTCCTGCCACCCCAATCTTCATTTCAAAAATTTCATACGCATATCATGAAAATCTATAAAAAAGGTTCATTTAACTACGAATATATATATATATATATATATATATATATATATATATATATATATATATATATATATATATATATATATATATATATATTACTATATGAATTAATATATAAATATATATATATATATATATATATATATATATATATATATATATATATATATATATATTGTGGTAATTGAGGTCAGGTCAATCTTACCAACATAGCACGCAAATGCAATAGCGGAGTTTATTAACGAACTCTTTTTCTCACCATGGCAAATTTAAAAATTATGAATACGACTGTCGTGCGTCCTCATCTTTGATACTACTGACATGCCTCTAGCATCTTATCTTGCCGCCATTTTCGCCTTACATCGACGCTTTATAATTACTCACAAGAATTATGGATTTTTACCATTTTATGAAGTCTTAAAGCTTATTAAAGCATATGATATTTCTCGTATTGCCATGGTGAGTGAAATAGACAGTGCAATTATATTTATTAATAAATAATAGTGGTAAATATTGGTACCCTGTGAAGTGGCGTTATTATAACGTATTTCTTTATATATTTTTATTTATAATTACTTAGCTAGCTTATCCTCATGGTAGCACCCTTAGGTTAGTATATACTAAGGGCCTATTATTTTATGTAAGCCACTTTCATGGGGAACCTATGCCCGATTTCCGTTTTGCCACCTGTATCTTTACGAATTTTTATGTAGGCCAACAAGTAGGCCATCTAATAGGCTCGGCCCAATATTTTTATTTGGTTTTTATCATCAAAATTTAATGTAGTAATTATTTATTATATTTTATGTTAAATTTATTTATATTATTTTTATTTCATAATAATTTTTATATAGGCCAACAAGTAGGCCATCTAATAGGCCCAAAATTTTATTCATTTTTATTATACTAAATTTAATGTAAAATAATTATTTATTATATTTTATGTTAAATTTAGTTATATTATTTTATTCTTAGTATTAATTATTCTATTTTTGTTTAATTCCCAGGTTACTGGGGTCCGTGTTATTTTCTTCTAAAAATACAAATTCAACTGTAATCAAGTCTTTAACTCGACCTTTGGTTTGACCACTAACTCCAAACAAACCAGCCCCCACACTAAAGAGTGGTGATCAAAGGAGTGATTTTGAAGCCTACCCGAAGAAGTAGGCTCCCAACACCCAGCCTATCCCATTTCATCGCAACTATCGAGCTCACAGTGGACCCCATCCATAGGCCAAACAAAGGAAAACCGTCCTGTTGCTGATAATCAGGGCTTAATTTTCATTATTATTATTATTATTATTATTATTATTATTATTATTATTATTACTTCTTTTCATCATTTTATTTTTATTATTTGAAATATTATATTTATATATAACTAATTTTATATAATTTTCAGTTTTTATATATATATATATATATATAAGTAGCATACTGGGAAACAGCTTTTTTTTTTTCTCAAGACGGAAATAGAATTATCATCTCACCGGGAACAAAAAAGTTATTGAGTTTTTACTATATTTATACCAGGAACAAAATAGTTAATTTTTTTTTTATCATATTTTTGCACTGCCAATATTGATTTTCATCATTTATTAGTTAATTTTTTTGTATTTGTGCTGTGGCTTTGCTTTCTTCCTTCATTCTTCCCTCTCCTAATTCTTATCTTCTCCTCTCTTCACAATTTCTTTTCTCTTGCTTCATTCTCCTGCCCTCGTCATGGTTGAGACGAATTCCACTCCTTCCCCTACTCACACGCATGTTCGTCTTCCGCCCTTCTATTCGCACCACCCTGAGCTATGGTTCTCTATCGTTGACGGTATTTTGCGCACCGTCGGCGATGAACAGACAAGATACGGTATTGTTCTGTCTTTCTTGCCCGAGGATGTCTCGCTCCGTATCAGAGACTCCATTCCCACCTTATCTTCCTCTGACACTCCCTACACTGCTCTTCGAGATCTTTTGGTCTCTCGCATGGCTCCTACTCAGGAAGCAAAGTATGAGGAGTTGCTACGTGGCACCTCGCTAGGAGATCAGAAGCCTTCTGATCTCCTGGTGCAGATGCTCTCTTTGCTGAGTGGACCCCCTACTACCACTCTTTTTGTACAGAAACTGCCTCATGACGTCCAATATTTTCTAGCGTCTATGGACCCGAAGCTTTCTCTTCAGGAGGTAGCAGAGAGGGCAGATGGTCTCCTGCGCCGTTTCAACTCCAATGCCCCCGCTATTTCTGCCCCTGTGACTGTCTCCTCTTCTCCTGCAGCTCAGGCATTTCCTCTTCCTTCTACCTCTTTGCCTCCCCTGTCTTCTTCGCTTTCTTCTCCTTATACTTTTTCTTCCCCCACACCTGCGGTTTCTTCGGTTCCCTCTTCCGCTGCTGCTTCTTCTTCTTCTTACCCGGTGTACCCGCCCCATCCCTCGTACCCCTGGTCCATCTCCAGCGCCTCTCACGACCCCTGTTCCTCCCGTTTTTCGGGTATAGAGACCCGTCTTTCGACTTTGGAACATGGCATGGCAGACATCAAGGCGGAGCTGATGTCCATCTCCGCCATGCTGCGGTCTCCAAGGGACTCTCGTTCCCACAACCGCTCCTCTTCAGGTCGTCGTTTCTCTGACCGTTCTCCAACACCAGGCCCGACGCAATACCCTAACGGATATTGTTTTTATCACCATCGGTATGGCCTGAAAGCGAAAAGGTGCAACCAACCCTGTACTTTTTCGGGAAACCCTCTAGCCAGCGGTTCATAAAGGCGGTGGATACAGCTGGCCACCCCTCTGTTTGTTCTTCCTCTCCGCCTTCTTCATCTCAGGATGTCCTGCGTCTTTTCGACAGGTCTACAAACCTGTTCTTTCTGATCGACACCGGTGCGTCGTTTTCGCTTCTTCCTCGAGATACTACCCAAAAGTCCGCTGTCCCTCTTCCTGACCGGGCTCTTTACGCAGCAAATGGTAGTACCATCCCTGTCTATGGTGAGCGTTTGTGCACCTTAGACCTCTCTCTCCGCCGTCAATTCCCCTGGGTATTCGTGGTCGCTGACGTTGTAGTGAGCTGCTTTTTGTTTGTTGTATCATATTTTATAGGTACCATATGATGTATATCTTATATTCTTTGGGGGGTATATTTCATATGTACATATGTATATCTTATATTCTTTGGGGGGTATATTTCATATGTACATACGTATATCTTATATTCTTTGGGGGGTATTTTTTAATTTTGTCATGTATGAGAGTGTTATGAAGGGGGAGAATAATTGTGTTGCTGTGAGTGATGGGTGTTCTGACGCCAACGAGTAGTTCTTCAGTTCTCTTTCCCTTGGTCTTCCTAGTTTCGCGGCATCCATCACTCTTTCACGTTTGAATGAAACGATTGTGAATGATTGTAGATGAGTGTGATTAATCAATTTTTCATGTATATATTTTTTCTTTCTATAGGAAGTACTAATATTTTTATTTTGAGATTTATGAATTGAAGCCAGGTTTTCAAAGTTTGATGTGTGGAATCCTGTATTGACTGCGGATTGTTGTTTAATGATTTAGCTGTTTTGGTCCTAGGGAACTTTACCTTTCTTTTGGAGTTGGTTCCTTTTATGGTATGGGTAACTATTTTTCTTATTACTTTCATTATTTCATTATAGGTATATTTCTTTGGACTTAGTAGATTTTATACTTTAAAGGTTTGAAGATTTGTAGTAGAAGATCCTATAGATGATAGATGGTATGGTGGCAAGCGTATGGTGATCTTTCTTGTGGATTTGGGATCCTTCTATGGTAAGATTAATAATTATTTGTTGTTTTATTATTGATTAATTGATTAATGGAATTTATGATTATTATGGTTATATGGTTACTATTAATTTTTTTTCTTTGTATTTTTATTATAGTTATTAAAGTAGTGGAATTTTGATTTTAAATTTGCAGTATTGAGGTCTGTTAGCGTGGTATACCGTCGGAGGTTTGGTCACCAGTAGTCTCTTGGGAAAGAGGTAGAAGTAGAGGTTTGAAAAAAAACTGGTCAACACCATTGGCCAGGTAGCTATTAAGTATTATTTTTGTTTGAATTTTTTTTCTTATAAAATTTTTTTAATTTAAATAATTGAGTTTTTGAATTTGAATTTTTTACATTTAAAGTTTTGAATTCTAAATGATTGATTTTATTAAGCTTTGTTTTGATGTTAAAAATTGATTGATAGAAGATTTATTTGATTTAATGATATTAATTGTTTAATTTATTATATTTTAATTACTTATATAGTTCATTTTTCTTTTTTTGTCATGTTAGGATTTCTGTATTCATTTACCTTATTATTTTCATTTACCTTATTATTTTCATTCATTTATTATGTATGTCATGATAGAATTTGTTTATTTTTTTTGTCTCGTTCCAGTTTTTTTGGGACCTCTTTTTTTGGAGCAGTTTCTTCAGCGGCTGTATTATTTTTCTGTGGCAGCTGTTTTTCAAAGATCGTGGTACAGGGGTATCAATTAAAGTTAGTGGTGCTGTACTCCTCAACATGTGTAGGCCTGTGGCACCACATTCATAAAATTAGGAAATTAAACTATAAAATTATAAGTAAGAAATAAATTGGAAATTTTGAAAATTGAAAGAGACAAACTGAAAGAGAGAAACTAAAAACATAACGGGACAGTAGAAACTGAAAATCTGAAAATGAAATAAAAAGCGATAATTTGAAAATTGAAAATAAAACTTAACTTAAAAGTACCATTTAAGGGTACCATAATCGTGATTGTTCGTGATTGTAAGATAAGACTACTAAAATCGAAAATAAGTGTAGGTACCATAATCGGTACTATAATACGTGAAAAAACTATAAATAAAAGTGGTACCAAAATACAATATAGGTGCCTTAAGTGGTAAACAGTAAACCTACAAACAATTAAAGGCACCATAATTGGTGAACTAAGTTTATTTCACAGTTGACAATATCGTATATTTAATATTTTTTTCATTTATTATTTTTTTTGTTTATATATTTTTATCGTTTATTATATGTTTTATAAATTTCATATGTTGTAGGTATAGGTTTGTAGTATATGGTATATTGTAATACCTGGTGGTGGAACTAGTAGGTGTGGTAGTTTATTTGTATTGGAATAACGTGTGTAATTCTTTTGTAGTAAGTAGTATTTGGTATCAGAGCAGGACTGTGGGTAATTTTTTGTAATTATTAAGTAGTATTAAGATTGTGTCTATATATTTTTGAGTGTAATAAATTTAAGGTGTATGTGTCTTTCTTTTTTTGTATCCCCAATATCTATCCTGGAAGACAGCCTCACGCCTTTCTTGATTCAAATTATTGTAGCACTCAGGTTTTTATTTTAGCGTAAAATCCGCTACATATTTGTGGCGCCCAACGTGGGGCTGTCTCGAAGGATAGGTGAGGGGACGTAGTATATCGTAAGCTAAAGTAGTATAAAGTAAAAGTAGTGAAGTAGTAATAGTAGAAAGTAGTAAGGTAGTAATATTAGTGTAAACATGGCTACGAATGAGGAGTTGCGGGTGGAGTTGGAAAGGTATAAGGAGGCTTTGCGCAAGAAAGAGAAGGAGAATGAAGAGTTGATAGAGAAAATGCAAGAAATGCAAAAGGGGATGGAGGATATGGAAAGGCGAATGGAAGAGAGAATGGAGGAGAAAATGGCCACTAAAATAGAGGAAATATTGAATAAAAGGTTTGCTGATGGGATTGGTGGGAACGGAATGAATGGAACCCAACAAAGGGTTACCTCTACTCCAAATGTAGTAAATGTAAAGAGGAATGGGAAAGTGGAAAAGAAGGACGAGAGAGTGAAGACCAAAGATGATGAGAAAGTGATGTTCCAAGACGATGAGTTAAGTTATGTGAGTGAGGATGAAGGGGATGAAGAGAAGGATGTAAATAAGGTGGTGAATGGGAAAAATGAGAAGAATGGGAAGATTGAGAAAAATGAGAAGAATGGGAAGATTGAGAAAAAGGATAAGAAGAAGAAGAAGACTTCTAAGAACAGGAGACATGAAAGAAGAATGAAAAGTAAGAGTATAGACTCATTATATAGTAGTTCAGAAGGTGAGATGGTTGAGGTTGAGGGATATGGGATGGGATCTGGTTCTGAGTCTGAGCGTGAGCGTAGAGTGAAAAGGAGTGTGTTAATTCGGGACATCCCAAAAATTAATAAATTTAATGTGTATGGTACGAAAGAGGTTGAGGAGTTCTTTAGGGAATATGAGGGTTATTGTAGGGAGAAGTTTGATGAGAATAAGGTCTTTTGGGTGAAAGAGTTGGGCGAATTTTTAGAGGGGCGAATGTTGGATTTTTATAAGGCTGTCAGTGTGGGTGAGCCAAAGTATGAAGTGGTTAAACAGAGAATCATGGACCAGGTTGGGAGAGTGAAAGGGGGAGTGAAGTATAGAAAGGTGAATGATTTTGATAAGGCTAGGCGTGGAAAGAGTGAAAGGATTGATATGTATGCGCACCGATTGGAAACATTGGCGAGAAAGAAGTTTGGGGATGATGATGTGGATGGGAATAAGAGATTGTTGAAGAAGTTTTTGGATACAGTTCCGACCTCGGTGACAGAATATGTGAATTTGCGAAGGAAAGAGAAAATGAGATGGGCGGGAGAACGATTGACTTGGGAAGATGTTCTGGAAATTGTAGAAGATAGGGAGTTTGAAGGAGAGCGAGAGGAGAATGAACGACGAGAAGTGTATAGTGGTAGGGGAATGAATGCGAGTGAGAGGGTGTCACAACCACCCCAGTATAAATCGTATAGGGACGCACTGAAAGCTAACCCCTATGAAGTAATGGTGAAGTTTTTGGAAGATTTTTACGGTGGTTTTGGAGATGATGAAAGACAGGTGAATGCAGGAGGTGTGGGTAATTTTGTTGGTCGTCAAGTTGGTGGAAATGTGAATGTAAGAGGGAACGATGGTTATAACCAAGGTCAAGGGATTAGAGGTCGAGGAAACCAAGAGAATGTGGGTGTGAATAGGGATGTGAAGTGTTTTCGTTGTGGGAAGATGGGTCATATGATTTCAGAATGTAGATGGGCAACTGGTGCTTGTTTTAGCTGTGGGCAAGTGGGTCATTTGGCCATGAACTGCACGGACCCGCAAAGGGCTGGTTGTAGAAGATGCGGAGGTGTGGATCATTGGGTGCGTGATTGTCCACAGGGTGTAAGAGCGAGGCAACCAGTATGTGGGAACTGTGGTATCGAGGGGCATTTTTCTAGAATGTGTAGGTCCCCTAGAAATACTTGTACGACATGTGGGAAAATAGGGCATGTGGCTGGAATGTGTTGGAGTGTGAGGCAACCAGGAGGGACAGGTCAGATTAATCCTGGTGTGCTAGGTCTTGGTACTGGTGTTAGTGGTCCGGTTCAACCGGTTAGTGGTCAGGCTGTTGGACTGAATAGGAATGTAAATATGAGTGAGGCAGGGGTGAACACGGTCAATAATCAGGTAAGGGTAAACACTCCGGGAAACGGGTTACCTTGAGGGTTGCAACTGGTGAACCCTCAGGTGAGATTAGGTTGTCACAGATAGGGGATGTAAGTGTCGATGTGTTTTCTGTTGGTCCTGTGAATGAATGTATGAGTATTAAGGTTTATTGTGGAGGCATTGAGGTTCGTGCTTTGATTGATACTGGGTGTATGGTTAGTGTTGTGTATAAAGGAGCATATGATAGGATGAATATAAGGGAAGATCAGAAAGAAGTCGGTAGGGGTCATATTAAAGGAATTAGTAATGTGTTGGTACCGGTGGAAGTTAAATTTAGAGAGAGCGTTAAGATTGGAGGAATAGGCATGGAGGAGAGTGAGTTTTATGTGATTGATAGTAGAAACGAAAAGTATGATGTGTTATTGGGGTATAAGTTTTTGAGTGCAAATGGGATAGTTATTCATCCTGATCGAAGGATGATAGAGAAGGTGAATAAGGATGGGAAATGTCAGATGTATGTGAATGAGTTAGGGGATGTGGAAGTGAAATTGTTGAAAAGGCGTGGAAGTGTTTGCTTTAGAGGATAGGTCCTTGAAGACGGACGAAGTAGTAAGTGTGAAAGTAGGTTGGAATAAGAATGTGGGTGTGGATGAAAACCAGAATAGCATGTTTCTGGTGGATGGTTATGATGCGAGGTATAGGGTGAAAAGGGTTGCACATGTATTTGATGGTATAATAGATTTGAATAATCCTAGGGTATGTATGCAGAAGGTGCCTGATGTGAAAAAGAAGAGAGTGAGAGGTATAAGGGTTGGTGATGTAGTTGGTAGTTTGTATTCTGTTTTTGTATTAGAGAATTCGAGAGAGAATGAATGTTGTGTGTTTGCTGCTGATATCGAGAAAAAGGAGTGGGTGTATGATGAAATGGTTGATAAAGTAAAATTACCGGAGGGTTTGAATGAAGTGAGGAGACAAAAGGTTTTACGAATGCTATGGGAAAGGAGAAAAGCGCTGAGCCAGGGTGATGAAGATTTTGGGGATGCAAAATTGCCAGCGTTTCGCATAGTGTTAGCGGAGGACACCCCCATATACCAGCGACCTCGTCACTTTCCTCCCCCGTTGCGAATGAGATTGAAGAGCAGTGTGAAGAGTTAGAGCGAATAGGTGTGTTGGAAGAGAGTGTGAGTCCGTGGAATAGTCCGATTGTGCCTGTGCGGAAGCCTGATGGACGATTGAGGTTGTGTATTGATTATCGTAAGGTGAATGAAAAGACTGTGAAAGATAGGTTTCCTATGTGTGTAGTTTCAGAATGCGTGTATAGTATGTATGGGATGAAAGTTTTTACGAAAATGGATCTGGTGCGTGGGTATTATCAGATGCCAGTGGAAGAGGATAGTAGGTGTGTGACTGCCTTTTCGACTGCAAAGCGGCATTACCAGTTTAGGAATTTGAGCTTTGGGTTAGCCAATGCTCCGGCGGCGTTTCAGAGGGCGATGAATGTGGTCATGAATGATTTTCCTAGTAAGAATGTGATGGTGTTCATAGATGACATACTAGTGATGAATGAATCTTTCTCTGAGCATTTGAAGTTAGTGAATGATGTGTTGAAAAAGTTAGAGGAAATAGGGATAAAAGTGAAAGTCGAAAAGTGTGAGTGGTTTGCGGATGAGGTTGAATTCTTGGGACATAAGGTGTGTGCGACTGGTTTAAAGAAGGCTGAAAAGTTTATTGAGAAAGTTCGGCAGTTTCCAAAGCCGAGGAATGTTAGAGAGTTGAGAGGATTTTTAGGTTTGGTAGAATTTGGAAGGAAGTTTATGAAAGATTGTTCGGGAGTGATGAAACCCTTGACTGAATGGACTGGGAAAAAGAAGAGTACGATTGTGAAGTGGAATGATAAAATGAATGAAGCGTTTGAAAAGTTGAAAGCGGAAGTCGCAAAGGATGTAGAGCTGGCTTATCCGGATTATAGTGAGAATGCGAAACCTTTGGAAGTTTATACGGATGCAAGTGGGTATTGTATGGGGGGTTGTTTGATGCAAGAACAGGTGATTGATGGGATTGAAAGAAAACGAGTGATTGCGTATGTTTCGAAAGCGTTTAGTATGACAGAGCGAAAGTATTCTACGATTGAAAGAGAGTTGGCTGCTTTGAGGTTTTGTTTGAAGTCGTTGCGTCCGTTTTTGTATGGAATTAAGTTCATTGTGCGAACGGATCACCAACCCTTGGTGTATTTGCAGAGAATGAGGATAGTTGATAGTCGGCTTGCAAGGACTTTGGAAGATTTGAGTGATTTTGACTATGTGGTTGAGTATGTGCCGGGTGAAAGGAATGAGATTGCTGATTTGATGTCGAGAATGCCTGGGAGTGAGAGTATGAGTGAAAAGGTAGTGATAGACCCGGAATATTTGCCTAAGGGATTGATGAAGGGAAAAGAAAGTCAGGGTGGGGGTGATTCTATGTTTGAAAGTGTGTTGTACGGGTTACAGGACTTAGCTAGAGATAGGTTGGTTTCGAGAGTGCCTGAGAGTATGGAAGAATTGCGGAGGGAAGTTATGACTGAGGTGTGTAAGAAACCTGAGCAGATAGGGATTAGGAAGGTGAAATATTTTATGAAGGAGTTAAAGGCTATGTGTAACGTAGGTGTGCTTCCGGTGCAAGAGGTACTGATTGTTGTGAGTAAGTTGTTTAAGGTAGTTGTATGTGTGCATTATGGTGGAGAGAGACCAGTTTTGTATAGGAGTGAGGGTGTAAGTGGTGCAAAAGTGGGTGAGCTTCATTTACAGTGTTTAAGTGGCGTACATTACAATTGGGTAATCGAGAAAAAGAGTTACGATAGGAAGTATGTGTTGGAATCGGAGTTGGAGGAGTGTCTGTTTGAGGGTGATGAGGATGTGAAAATGATTTGTCCAGGGGAAATCGAAGAGGTCATGTATTGCAATCATGGGATAAGTGGAAGAATGGAGGTGAAAGTGCAGGTGAATGGGAGAGTATTTTGTGGACTGATTGATACTGGGGCTCAGATTTCTTTAGTAGATACCATCTAATGATGCAGAGATGGAGCGAGTGACGTGGCAGATAGAGAGGAGGAGTACAAATGTGAAGATCAAAGGGATTGGGTCAGGTGATTTTGTCGCTTTTGAAGAGGTTTTGTTAAAGGTAGTAATAGGAACGCTAGGGGAAGTGGAACATAGGTTTGTTGTGCTGGACGAGGAGCGAATGCCGTATTGTTTTTTGTTTGGGATTGACTTTTTGAGGGTGAATAGGTTGTCCGTAGATGTAGGGAATGAAAGGTTGCTGAAGGGAAGTCGTGAGATTGTTAGAATGCAGAAGGAGGATGTGTGTGTTGTTGATTTCGTTGGCATGGTGAGAGTTGGTGTGGGGGATGAAGAACTGTTAAGCATGAAAGATATCGAGGTAATGCAAGAGGAATGTCCTATGGTCTGTGAGCTGAGAAAATGTATTTTGTCGGGTAAAGAAGTGTGCAGGTGGGACCAGTTGATAGAAGATTTTAGGGTATTTGCGAAAAGGTTTGTTGTGTGTACTAATGTGGTGTATTATATTCGGAAAGTAAGGGAGGATGATTTGTATGTACCTGTGTTTTCTGTGATTGGAACGGTAGGGATGGCGTTAGTGATCCACCGTAGTATGGCCACATGGGGAAGTTTAAATTGTGGGAATGTATGAAAGAGAGTGTTTAATCCTTGGTTAAGGAAAATAGTGAATGATGTTGCTACTACTTGTGAGGAATGTCAGAAGGGAAAGTATCAGAGAATGTATGTGAAACCCCCTGTGTTACGAATGGATGTGAATGAACCTTTTGAGTTAGTAGTGATCGATTGTGTTTCTTTGCCAGTGACTGCGAGTGGGTATGTAGGAATGGTGGTGATGGTGGATCACAAAAGTAAGTTTGCGTATGCTGTGCCGGTGAAGAATAAGACTAGTGCGAATGTGGCTAGGGTGGTAAGGGAAGTTTTGTTGCCGATGTGTGTATGTAAACCGAAGCGAATGTTGAGTGATAATGGACCGGAGTTTGTAGGGCAGGCGTTTGAGCAAATGTTGAGTGATTGGGGCATTGAACATGTGAGAACGACGCCGTATATGCCGAGTTCGAATGGGTTAGCAGAGAGGACGATTCGAACATTGAGTGAAATGTTACGAATGATGAGTGAAAGAGAGAATGATTGGGATTATTGGTTAGGAAGAGTGTTGTGGGCTTATAATATGACTGTGCATAGAGCAACTGGTATGTCTCCTTGTATGTATGTGTTGAATTTTGAGAAGTTTGTAAAACCCAGACTTGGGTTACCTGAAGGTGATAGGGACGTTTGGAGAAAGGGTAGTTTAAAGTTTGCCAGTTTTAAGGTAGGGGATAAGGTTTTGAAGGAAGTGATTGAGAAAGGTCGGTTGAACGTGAGTAAGATGAGAGAAAAGTTTGAAGGGCCGTATGTTGTAAAAAGGGTTATGTCTAATGGGGTTAGTTATGTGTTGGAGGGTGAGAACGATGGTGGTATGAAGGAGTTTCGGGCCCATCAGGTACAGTTGAGGCCGTGGAGGGAACCCCCTGGTTATCTTAGGATTCATCCTGTATATAAGTTTCTGGTGAATGAGGACGATTTGAATGAGAATGGGGATATAGTGGATGATTTATGGTTAAAGGGGAAAGAGTTAGTGTTGGTGGAAGAGATACCGAAGAAAAAGCGTGAAAGTGGATTGTCGGGTAATGTGAATAGGTTAAAGGTGTTATTTAACGATGATAATGAGAATGATGAGTATTTTTCAGGTTTTTGGTGGGACAATGGGAATAACGGGCAGAGTTTGAGAAAAAGTACTTACACAGTTTGCAAGTTTCCGTTGGATGAAAATGAGAGTGTGTTAGCAGGATTGAGAAATATCAGAGATAGGAGTGTGCATATGGAAGTGGATGATTTGAGTAAATTTTGTGTGGAATTGGATGAAGTAGTGAATGTTATAAAGGCGAATGCCAGGATGAGAGAGATCGAGAAAGAGATTGCAGAAATGTCTGAGCTATTACCTAGGGAAGGAAGTGTGAATGAAGTAGGAGAGACTGATGAAAGAGCGGAAGGTGGGAATAAACCCAGTGAACAAATGAAGGAATATGAGAAACCGTTTACTAGGAGTAGAGGTGCTGTAAAAGAGTATGATTGGGTGATGACAATGGCGTTATAGATGGATAGGATTGTTGGGTAAATATGATACAAACTTAGGTGGGAGGGATGTAGTGAGCTGCCCTTAGTGGTTTTGTATCATATTTCATAGGTACCATATGATGTATATCTTATATTCTTTGGGGGGTATATTTCATATGTACATTATATTATATCTTATATTCTTTGGGGGGTATATTTCATATGTACATACGTATATCTTATATTCTTTGGGGGGTATTTTTAATTTTGTCATGTATGAGAGTGTTATGAAGGGGGAGAATAATTGTGTTGCTGTGAGTGATGGGTGTTCTGACGCCAACGAGTAGTTCTTCAGTTCTCTTTTCCTTGGTCTTCCTAGTTTCGCGGCATCCATCACTCTTTCACGTTTGAATGAAACGATTGTGAATGATTGTAGATGAGTGTGATTGATTAATCGATTTTTTTTCATGTATCTATTTTAAGTACTAATATTTATATTTTGAGATTTATGAATTGAAGCCAGGTTTTCAAAGTTTGATGTATGGGATCCTGTATTGACTGCGGATTGTTGTTTAATGATTTAGCTGTTTTGGTCCTAGGGAACTTTACCTTTCTTTTGGAGTTGGTTCCTTTTATGGTATGGGTAACTATTTTTCTTATTACTTTCATTATTTCATTATAGGTATATTTCTTTGGACTTAGTAGATTTTATACTTTAAAGGTTTGAAGATTTGTAGTAGAAGATCCTATAGATGATAGATGGTATGGTGGCAAGCGCATGGTGATCTTTCTTGTGGATTTGGGATCCTTCTATGGTAAGATTAATAATTATTTGTTGTTTTATTATTGATTAATTGATTAATGGAATTTATGATTATTATGGTTATATGGTTACTATTAATTTTTTTCTTTGTATTTTTATTATAGTTATTAAAGTAGTGGAATTTTGATTTTAAATTTGCAGTATTGAGGTCTGTTAGCGTGGTATACCGTCGGAGGTTTGGTCACCAGTAGTCTCTTGGGAAAGAGGTAGAAGTAGAGGTTTGAAAAAAAACTGGTCAACACCATTGGCCAGGTAGCTATTAAGTATTATTTTTGTTTGAATTTTTTTTCTTATTATAAAATTTTTTTAATTTAAATAATTGAGTTTTTGAATTTGAATTTTTTACATTTAAAGTTTTGAATTCTAAATGATTGATTTTATTAAGCTTTGTTTTGATGTTAAAATTGATTGATAGAAGATTTATTTGATTTAATGATATTAATTGTTTAATTTATTATATTTTAATTACTTATATAGTTCATTTTTCTTTTTTTTCATGTTAGGATTTCTGTATTCATCATTTACCTTATTATTTTCATTTACCTTATTATTTTCATTTACCTTATTATTTTTATTTATTTATTATGTATGTCATGATAGAATTTGTTTATTTTTTTTGTCTCGTTCCAGTTTTTTTTGGGACCTCGTTTTTTTTGGAGCTGCTTTTTTTTGGGACTACCATTTCTTGTGGCAGCTGTTTTTCAACGATCGCGGTACATGGGTACCAATTAAAGTTAGTGGTGCTGTACTCCTCAACATGTGTAGGCCTGTGGCACCACATTCATAAAATTAGAAAATTGGAAATCAAACTATAAAATTATAAGTAAGAAATAAATTGGAAATTTTGAAAATTGAAAGAGACAAACTGAAAGAGAGAAACTAAAAACATAACGGGACAGTAGAAACTGAAAATCTGAAAATGAAATAAAAAGCGATAATTTGAAAATTGAAAATAAAACTTTACTTAAAAGTACCATTTAAGGGTACCTTAATCGTGATTGTTCGTGATTGTAAGATAAGACTACTAAAATTGAAAATAGGTGTAGGTACCATAATCGGTACTATAATACGTGAAAAAACTATAAATAAAAGTGGTACCAAAAGACAATATAGGTGCCTTAAGTGGTAAACAGTAAACCTACAAACAATTAAAGGCACCATAATTGGTGAACTAAGTTTATTTCACAATTGACAATATCGTATATTTAATATTTTTTCATTTATTATTTTTTATTTATATATTTCTATGTCCGTAATATATATATGTTGTAGATGTTGTAGGTGTAGGTGTGGTTTGTAATATATGGTATATTGTAATACCTGGTGGTGGAACTAGTAGGTGAGGTAGTTTATTTATATTGGAATAACGTGTGTAATTCTTTTGTAGTAAGTAGTATTTGGTATCAGAGCAGGATACTGTGGGTAATTTTTTGTAATTATTAAGTAGTATTAAGATTGTGTCTATATATTTTTGAGTGTAATAAATTTAAGGTGTATGTGTCTTTCTTTTTTTTGTATCCCCAATATCTATCCTGGAAGACAGCCTCACGCCTTTCTTGATTCAAATTATTGTAGCACTCAGGTTTTTATTTTAGCGTAAAATCCGCTACAACGTTACCCAACCCATTTTGGGAGCTGATTTTCTGTCACATTTCGACCTTATGGTCGATCTAAGAAACAGGAGATTGGTTGACGGTTGTACGTCTCTGTCTTCTGCAGGTACCGTAGTTTCTTCTGCTCTTAAAGGCATCTCTGCGGTTGCTCCTTCTTCTGGTACCTCCCCCTTCTTCACCATCCTGCAGAAGGATTTTCCGGCGCTGTTGAACCCTTGTTCTTCTTCTTCTCCTGTTCAACATTCTGTGCGCCATCATATAGAGACTACTGGCTCTCCCACTTTCGCTCGTGCTCGGCGTCTGCCTCCTGACAAGCTCAAGGCAGCCAAGGCGGAGTTTGAGCACATGCTTGAACTTGGTATCGTCCGCCCTTCCAAAAGTTCATGGTCCTCCCCCCTCCATATGGTCCCTAAAGGTGCTTCTGATTGGAGGCCTGTGGGAGATTTTAGGGCTTTGAACGCTTGTACGATACCAGACCGCTACCCGGTCCCTCACATCCAGTCTTTCACCTCTAATCTGGCTGGTAAATCCATTTTTAGTAAATTGGATCTTGTGAGGGCTTACCACCAGATCCCAGTCGCACTAGAGGACATACCGAAGACGGCCATCATCACCCCTTTTGGCCTCTTTGAGTATACCAGAATGCCGTTCGGTTTGAGGGGTGCCGCTCAGACTTTTCAACGCTTCATCGACGTTCTTAGAGGTCTCCCCTTCGCCTTTGCTTATCTGGATGACCTCCTCATAGCTTCCTCTTCTCCTGCCGAGCATGAGCAACATCTACGTGCAGTTTTTGACAGGTTGGACGAATGTGGCATGCGTCTCAACCCAGCAAAGTGTGTTTTTGGTGTCCCTTCTCTTACCTTTCTAGGACACACTGTTTCAGCGGATGGCATTTGCCCTCTTGCAGAGCGCGTCGAGGCCATTCGCACCTTCCCTAGGCCTGTCTCTCAGAAGCAGCTTCGTCAGTACCTCGGCATGCTTAACTTCTATCATCGTTTTCTCAAATCGGGCGCTGATATTCTTCGACCCCTCACAGCTCTCATCCGCCCCAAGCA
Organism: Trachelipus rathkii; assembly: GCA_015478945.1. NCBI lineage: Eukaryota > Metazoa > Arthropoda > Malacostraca > Isopoda > Trachelipodidae > Trachelipus > Trachelipus rathkii. Next base: position 70,956 of record JABUQX010096365.1, read on the forward strand.
CCGAGGCAGTTCTACGAAAGTGGACTGGTCTGACGAAGCTACTGCTGCTTTTGAAGCTTCCAAAGAAGCACTCGCTTCTGCCACACTCTTAGTCCACCCTCAGGACTCAGCTCCGACCAGAGTTCAGGTAGATGCCTCCGATTTTGCTGTCGGAGGTGTCCTCCAGCAGCACCTGAACGGAGTGTGGTCTCCTCTCGCCTTTTTCTCTCGCAAGTTGCAACCTCCTGAGACTCGCTACAGTGCTTTTGGGAGGGAGTTACTTGCGATGTATCTCGCCGTTCGTCATTTCCGCTACTTTCTGGAGGGTCATGAGTTCCACATACTCACTGATCACAAACCACTTACCTTCGCTATGGTCTCCAGAAACGAACGGCACTCTCCTCGAGAAGCTCGTCACCTTGAGTATGTCTCACAGTTCACCACTGATGTCAGACATATTTCAGGTGTTGACAACTTCACTGCTGACGCTCTCTCCCGCATTGAAATCGACGCGATTTCAGCCTTACCCAACATCGACTACAACGCTATGGCAACGTGCCAGACTACTGAGGATCCTGCGCTTCCACAAGACTCTTCTCTCAAGCTGGAGTGGCTCCAACTCCCTGGGATAGAGAAGAAACTTCTGTGCGATGTCTCTCAGGGATCTCCTCGTCCTTTCGTACCTGCATCATTCCGTAAGGCTGTTTTCCTCAATCTTCACTCGCTTTCCCACCCTGGCATTGAGGCTTCACGCAAACTGGTTGCTGCCCGATTTGTGTGGCCTGATCTGAATGCCGACGTAGCAACTTGGTGTCGCACTTGTCTTCCCTGCCAGCGTTCTAAGGTCCACCGTCACACCAAGTCCCCGCTAGGCACTTTCTTACCCCCTGGTACTCGATTTGAACGTGTCCACATCGACATCGTTGGACCTCTGCCTCCCTCCCGCGGTAAGAAATACATTCTTACGTGCATAGATCGGTTCACACGTTGGACCGAGGCTATCCCTCTCTCTGTCGCCAATGCGGAATCCATAGCTAAAGCTTTCTTGGCTCATTGGATTTCGCGCTTTGGTGCCGCTTTCTGTCACAACGGACCAAGGTAGACCTTTTGAATCCTTCTTATGGAGAGATTTGATGAATCTTCTTGGTTCAGAGAAGATTCACACGACTTCTTTCAATCCAAAAGCAAACGGCATTGTTGAACGTTTCCACCGTCAGCTAAAGGCTTCTCTTCTAGCTCAGCCCAATCCGGAAAATTGGACTGACGCTCTCCCTTTCGTAATGCTTGGCATTCGTTCGGCTGTTAAAGAGGATCTGCACTGTTCGGCTGCTGAATTAGTGTATGGTTCTCCTCTTCGTCTTCCAGGTGACTTCTTCTCTCAGTCTTCTCCTCCTTCTACAGCCGACCCGCTTGCTTATCTTACCCACTTGAGGCGCTGTGCTTCGTCGTGGAGACCAACTCCTTCTCGTCCACACAAGGTGCATTCCTATATCCCTAAGGACCTTTCTTCCTGCACTCATGTCTTCGTTCGACATGACTCCCACCGCACCGCTCTCCAACCTAAGTACGATGGACCTTTTCCTGTGATACTTAGGAAGGAGAAATTCTTTACGATCCAGCGTCCCACACGCACAGAAGTCGTTTCAATCGACCGTCTTAAGCCTGCTTTCTTCGAGGCGAATCCTCTTCCTGTTCTCGACCCTGACGCTTTACCTTTTGTTTCAATTTCTCCTCCTTCAACTCGTTCTTTTAACGTTCCTATCTCTCCTCCTGCATCTCTTCCTCCTCCTTCTCCTCCTCCTCCTCCACCTCTCCATTTTCCTGATCCTCTTCCTTATCCTCCTTCTCCTCAGCCAACAGCACCAATACGACCGGCTCAGACTCCACCCACACGGTCATCGTCATCCTTGCCTCCCTCCACTCCGGCTCAGGATTCTTCAACTCCAGCTCCACCTCGGGCTACTCTTACGACACACGCAGATGTTCCGACTCGCCCGATCACCCGCTCACAATCTGGGAATCCTGTCCAGACTCCATCCCAACCGCTTACTAGAATATCGAGCAGGGGTAGGCACATTCGATGGCCGGCGCGCTATTTGGAATAGTTTCGTGCCTTCAGCACTGCAGGGGAGTACCTGGTTATTGAGGTCAGGTCAATCTTACCAACATAGCACGCAAATGCAATAGCGGAGTTTATTAACGAACTCTTTTTCTCACCATGGCAAATTTAAAAATTATGAATACGACTGTCGTGCGTCCTCATCTTTGATACTACTGACATGCCTCTAGCATCTTATCTTGCCGCCATTTTCGCCTTACATCGACGCTTTATAATTACTCACAAGAATTATGGATTTTTACCATTTTATGAAGTCTTAAAGCTTATTAAAGCATATGATATTTCTCGTATTGCCATGGTGAGTGAAATAGACAGTGCAATTATATTTATTAATAAATAATAGTGGTAAATATTGGTACCCTGTGAAGTGGCGTTATTATAACGTATTTCTTTATATATTTTTATTTATAATTACTTAGCTAGCTTATCCTCATGGTAGCACCCTTAGGTTAGTATATACTAAGGGCCTATTATCTTAAGTAAGCCACTTTCATGGGGAACCTACGCCCGATTTCCGTTTGGCCACTAATATCTTTCAATTTTTATGTAGGCCATCTAATAGGCTCGGCCCAATATTTTTATTTGGTTTTTATCATCAAAATTTAATGTAGTAATTATTTATTATATTTTATGTTAAATTTATTTATATTATTTTTATTTCATAATAATTTTTATATAGGCCAACAAGTAGGCCATCTAATAGGCCCAAAATTTTATTCATTTTTATTATACTAAATTTAATGTAAAATAATTATTTATTATATTTTATGTTAAATTTAGTTATATTATTTTATTCTTAGTATTAATTATTCTATTTTTGTTTAATTCCCAGGTTACTGGGGTCCGTGTTATTTTCTTCTAAAAATACAAATTCAACTGTAATCAAGTCTTTAACTCGACCTTTGGTTTGACCACTAACTCCAAACAAACCAACCCCCACGCTAAAATATATATATATATATATATATATATATATATATATATATATATATATATATATATATATATATATATATATATATATATATATATATATATATATATATAAATATATACATACAACCTATATGTTGTACTATATATATAAATGTATAGAAAAAAAAATATATATATATATATATATATATATATATATATATATATATATATATATATATATATATATATATATATATATATATATATATATATATATATATATATATTAGGTAATATTGCTATACCAGATACAGATACCGATACCGATACTCCATTTTTTTAGTGCCGATACCGATACTTTAATTAATATAATAAATACACAGTAATAAGATAGAACATTTGTGTACTGCTAGGCAACTCAGGATTGCATTCCCTGTACAACAAATACGTTGTCATTTATTTCATATTTGGTTAATAAAGTATTTTATTTTATAAGTAAAATAGATCTTTAAGGAATAATAAGTGCAAATAGAATATTAGTAACTTTTTATGTTTGTGTTTATTAAAAAAATATTCAATTTCCATTTTTCAGTAAGTATTAACAAAGTTTAGCTACTAGCTTATATGTTTTAACATTATTACAATTTTCAAGAAGATTCTTTAACTAGCTACAATATAAAGAATAAAAATAATGAAAGAAGAGACCTCAATTAATAAGTTGAAAAGACAAAATAAAAAAAAAGCTATTATTCAAACATGACATAATAATAATAATATTCTCCTTTAAGATAAAGATAGATATCATTCAAAACTCAAATTCAAAAATTCTCATTGTGATGCAAAAACATTAAGCTTTCACTAGTATTTAGCGAGAGCCTGTTTCTTTTTGGGGTGTTTACATTCCCACCTACACTAAAAATACTCTCTCTCTCTCAAACATGACATAATAATAATAATATTCTCCTTTAAGATAAAGATAGATATTCAAAACTCAAATTCAAAAATTCTATTGTGATGCAAAACATTAAG
>JABUQX010096365.1:77500-93756 GCA_015478945.1 Trachelipus rathkii
ATCGCGCCGCAAAGATAGAGGGTCGAGAGAAGTGGAAAGTACGGAACAGTTTATAAGTCTTTTGGCGGCTTCAGGCTCGACCCTGTCAAGCCGGGTGAGACCAGAGCCCCCCCAGATATGAGAGCAGTACTCCATACAAGGGCGGATGAGGCCCTTGTATAGCTGGAGTAGCTGAGAAGAGGAAAAAAAGTCTCGCAGTCTAAACAGAACTCCCAGTTTCTTTAAGGCCACTCTAGCAACCGTTGTGATGTGAGGTTTCCAAGACATTTTTTTGTTTATGTTAAGGCCAAGGATGTTTATATTGTCAACAGGAGAGACGAGAGAACCGTCGAAAGAGATAGGAAAGTTGGAAGGTGTTTTAGAGGAAAGATTTGTAGAAGTTGAGTTTTTAAAGAACTAAATTTCACAAGGTTGAGACGACCCCACCCGGAAATCCTATCCAGATCAGCGATAATAGAATCGGAAAGATTAAGACGAGAGGCAATTCTACATTCCGTAATGGGGTTCAGAGATTTTTAGGAAATTGTAAAGATCCAAATTACAAAACAGCTGATAAAAATGCTCATTGATTGTTATAAAAATATGGGGTGCCATATGTCATTAAAGGTGCGTTATTTACACTCGCATTTGGACTTTTTCGAGAGAATTTAGGGGATGTAAGTGAAGAACATGGTGAAAGATTTCACCAGGATATTCAGACAATGGAAAGGCGATACCAGGGACGTTGAGATAGTGCCATGTTGGGTGATTATATGTGGGTTTTGATAAGAGAAGCCAAATCGATTCACAAGAGAAAAACACGATGAACAAAGCACTTTTAAATGCAAAGTAAGCATGTTTGTGGAATATCAAAGCATTGACTTATATTTTGGGGATATTAGTATGCATCTTATCAAGTAAAAAGTCTTTTTTAAGTTACTGTTCGTAAATTTAAACCATCAAATAAAAAATTGTAATAAGTACCTACAGTGTAAGCTCATTAACAAACCTTAAAAATGCCAAAACATAAATATTGCAATAACTCTCAAAGTATCGATGATAGAAAAAAATGAAGGTCATGTCTGTGTTCAGCGTCAAAAAATATATAAGATTCAATAAAAAAATAAAAAAACATTTTTGTGTTACATAGTGTTATTGAATCTGAAAGTTTCTCATAATTCTTCACCCAAAAAGTAAGAAGTATCGGCCATATTAACCGATACCGATACCGATACCCACCAAAAAGGCCGATACTGCCGATACCGATACTATCGGTACATCCCTAATATATATATATATATATATATATATATATGTTATATATATATACGCATTGAAATATTTTTATATATATAATATATATATGTAATCTTATAGAGAGAGATATACAATATATATATATAAAAAATATATATATATATAATATATATATATATATATATATATATATATATATATATATATATATATATATATATATATATATATATATATATATATATATATATATATATATATATATATATATATATATATATATATATATATATATATATATATATACCGTATATATATATATATATATATATATATATATATATATATATATATAACTATGCTCTAATATATATATATATATATATATATATAATGGAAATGAGACAGGGTTGTGTTATGTCTCCTTGGTTATTCAATTTGTATATGGATGGGGTTTAGTCAAAGAATTGGGGGTGGCAGAAAATAGTGTTAGAATGATGGAGAATGGAGATGGGGTAAAGGAGGGTGCCCTACCTATTATATGCGTATGATTTGTTTTGTTTGGCGAATCTGAAGAGAGTTTAAGGGGATGGTAGAGAGATTTTGCAGGGTGTGTAAAGGAGTTGTTTTGAAAGTAAACGTAGATAGAGTAAGGTTATGGTTGTAGCGAGGACAGTCCTCAGTGTAAAGTTATGTTAGATGGTGAGCAGCTGGAACAAGTATCTGAGTTTAAATATTTAATGTATATGTTGGATGAGAAGGGAACGGATGATGCAGAGTGTAGTAGGAAAGTTGTGAATAGCAGGAAGGTGGCTGGTGCAATTAAATCGTTGGTGTATGTAAAAGGACTAAGTCTGGAGTGCAATAGGGTCTTGCATGAGGGTATGTTGTTACCTGTGTTATTGTATAGTAGTGAGATGGTCTGGAATAAGAAGTATAGATCTAAGTTCAATGTGTGTTCAGATATGGCAATCTTAGGGGCTGCTAGGCGTAGAAGAATTGATAAAATGAGGAATGAACGTATTAGAGAATTGTGTGGTGTGAAGAAAGGGGTAAACGAGAGAATAAATGAAAGTATGTTGAGATGGTTTGGTCATGTGGAAAGGATGAATGATAGTCGGTTGGTTAAGCGGATGTATAGTGGTGAGTGTGTTGGGAACCGACCGGCTGGGAGACCAAAGAAAAGGTGGATTGAGTCAGTAAAGGAATGTCTGCAGGAGAGAAATGAGTTTGGCAGAGGCGAGAAGAAAGGTGCATGATAGGAGAGAATGGCGGGGTTTTGTGAGGGGGTATGGTTGTGGCCCACCTGGGCCAGGGGATGAACCCAACACTTGACGATTTACCATAGTGAGGATCCGTCGCGGTCCCGTGAAGCTCTAGGATGGATTTTCTGACTGCGACGAGTTCTTACTAATTAATGGTACAGAGGGGGCGGTAAAGCTGGGCTTTCTTTTCGACTTTTGTCATATTCTTCTACTGCTTTTCTTTTCCGATGCTTGTCACGCACCTTACTCCCAGTCTTGGGAATAAAAGGAAGATGAAGAAGAAGAAATATATATATATATATATATATATATATATATATATATATATTGTATATATATATTTAAACACCTAAAAGTTCTTGAAAAATATATATATATATATATATATATATATATATATATATATATATATATATATATATATATATATATATATATATATATATATATATATATATATATATATATATGGTGGTCCGTCGCGGTCCGTGAAGCTCCAAGGTGGATTTTCTGAGCAGCGACGAGTTCTCACTAAAAAAATTAAAAAGAGGGCTGAAGGCTGGGCTCTCTTTTCGACGTCATATTCTTATATATATATATATAAATATACAAACATATATCGATATATCCAAGAATCGATATATCGATATTTATCGATATATCGAATATCAAAGGTCAGACGAAATATTCAGCTTTACCATATATATATATATATATATATATATATATATATATATATATATATATATATTATGCTTTGTGAAAAGCGTGAGTGTCTTCTTAGGGGAACAATATAAACTTTTTTTTTTGAGAAAAAACTAATTACGTTCATCCTTACAGAAAAATCATTAAAATATTTTACAATGTACTATAATAATTTGTCAAACAACTAATTTTTATAAAATTAATTTAATAAACCTTTAAGAAACTCATAAAATTCTTTGAAATATATTCTTACAAACATCAACCTTAAATAAATAATTTTCCCACCAAAACACTTGAACACGTCAGTAACCTGTTTTCCCATATCGATTCATTTTTTAATATAACTATTAAAAATATTAATTAACAAATCGAAGAACATAGCAATATATGATAGCTATGTCAACTTACCCAAATTCTGCAGACCATCATCACATTAGTGGCATTTCTGATACATCGATTTCTTCAATCATGTAATTTATATCATAAATTGTTGGAAGAGTATACTTATCCTCTTCATCTCTCTTCGCCCATTCCCTATGGCCTTTAAAACGAACTTTCCCATCTCTAAATATGATAAAATGAGCTGCAGCCAAGTCAGGTCCAAGAATGTCTACTCGTTTATCAATGTACCTAATAGTGAGAAATTATATTACATAAACAGCATATATACACACTATATATATATATATATATATATATATATATATATATATATATATATATATATATATATATACATATATATATATAATAAATATATATATATATATATATATATATATATATATATATATATATATATATATATATATATATATATATTTTTTTTTTTTTTTTTTTTCTTTCTTATTTTTTCCAAAAGAATGGGAGTAAGGTGTGTGTCGAGCGTCTCGGAAAGAAGAAACAGTAGAGAACATGACAAAAAGTCGAAAAGAAAGCCCAGCCTTACCGCCCCCTCTGTACCATTAATTAGTGAGAACTCGTCGCAGTCAGAAAATCCACCCTAAAGCTTCATGGGACAGCGATGGACCCTCACTATGGTAGATCGTCAATGTAAGGGTTCATCCCTTGGCCCAGGTGAGCCTAACCATCTCCACTCACAATCCCCGTCATTCCACTTCTGTTTATGCACCTTTCTTCTCGCCTCTGCAAAACTCACATTTTTCTCCAACATGCAATCGTTTACTGACTCAACACTTTTTCTTCGGTCTCCCAGCCGTTCGGTTCCCAACACACTCACCACTATACATTCGCTTAACCAACCGACTATCATTCATCCTTTCCATATGACCAAACCATCTCAACATACTTTCATTTATTCTTTCATTTACCCCTTTCTTCACACCACACAACTCTCTAATAAGTTCATTCCTCATTTTATCAATTCTTCTCACACCTAGCACACCCTAAGATTGTCCATCTGAACACATTGAACTTTAGATCTATACTTCTTATTCCAGACCATAGTCTCACTACTATACAATAACACAGGTAACAACATACCCTCATGTAAGACCCTAGCACACTCAAGACTTAGTCCCTTTACATTCACCAACGATTTAATTGCACCAGCCACCTTCCTGCCATTCACAACTTTCCTACTACACTCTGCATCGTCCGTTCCCTTCTCATCCAACATATACCCTAAATATTTAAACTCAGACACTTGTTCAGCTGCTCACCATCTAACATAACTTCACACTGAGGACTGTCCTCATTCACAAAACCTTCCTCTTATCCACGTTTACTTTCAAGCCCCTCCTTTTACACACCCTGCCAAATCTCTCAAACTCTCTTCCAGATTCGCCACACAGAATCAAATCATCCGCATATAATAGGTAGGGCACCCTCCACTCATCTCCATTCTCCATCATTCTAACACCATTTCCTGCCATCCCCACCTCGAATTCATTCATAACCCCATCCATATACAAATTGAATAACCAAGGAATATAACAGAACCCTGTCTCACTCCTATTAATCCCAAACCAATCACCATTGACACCATTTTATTCTTACACGCTTCACTATCGTCACCTACTTTTGATTCCATTCAGAAACCTACCACCAACACCATATATCCTTAACCTGCCAAAAAGCTTCCCTATTAACTCTATCATACGCCTGTTGCAAATCTTAAAACCTAAATACAATTTAGTTCTTCTTCTCCCTCATTTTCTCAATCATTTGTTTTCAATGTAAAGATTTGATCCACACATCCTCTACCACTCCAAAACGCATGTTATTCACCAATCAGTCCTTCAGTCACTCGACCTCTTTCGACCAAAATAACAGCATATACCTTCCTACAACACTCAATAAAACTTATTCCCTTATAATTTCTACAGTTCCCCTTTCTACCCATATATAAGGGTACTTAATATGCTCTACTCAATCCCCTTGGGACCAGGGATAGCATTTTTAGTGATTTTTGATTTTTAAAAAAAAATCAAAAATTTGATATTTTTGATATTTTTGATTTTTTTGGATTCGTAACGTCACTTGAAATATAATTTGCAGATTCAATTATATATCGCGACGTTACATAGTCTGAAAAAATAAAAATGAATATCAAATCAAGTGTTTTTAAAAAAAAGTAAAAAATCATAAAAATCCCCTGGAACTATACCCTCCATAAACGCTTTATTACACAACTTCCAAATCCAATCAATCACCATCTCGCCTCCGTTCTTGATCATTTCACCAGTAATTTCATCTATACCTGCAGATTTACCATTCTTCAACTTTCTCCCTCTACCCATTACCTCCTCCTTACTAATAACCTCATCCCCAAAATACCTATTCCTTCTTGCACCATCAAACCCAAACACATTCACTATCACCTCTTCATTACTGTTAATATTGTGCAGATTTTCGAAGTGTTCTTTCCACACTCCCCTCACATCCATTTCATCAGTTACAAAAGCACCATCCTATTCATTATTCTAAGCAGATTCCCCTTATTCTCATTCTTAACCTTTCGCGCTTCCTTCCAGAAGAGCTTCCTATTCAATTGTAAGTCCCCATTCATCCTCCTTCCAAACTGTTCATTTACCTCTTGTTTTCTCCTACGTATACACCTTTTAGTATTTCTTTTTTCCTCCTTATATAATTCCAAGCATCTTTCTTTTGAGACTTCATCATTTGCTTTAGTACATTCAACCACGCTTCTTTTTTACCTTTAACCGCTTGCATCACCTCTTCTTCATTCCACCATTCACTGTTAACATTCTTACTTCCTACTTTAGCACATCCACATACTTCCTTTGCACTACTAACAATTGCTTCCTTCATTTGCCCCCAGATTTGTTCAGTATCAACTTGTTCACATTCAACCTTTTTACTACTAGCACGCGCTCTTATATCCTTTTCTTTATTGTCTTGTTCATAACTTCTCACTCTTAATTTTACCTACTTCCTTTCGTATCTTCCTCTCCATCCAAGCCCCCACTAACTTAATTTTACATAGAACAACATAATGATCCGATAATCCCATTCATAAACCCCTCACTGATTTAACATCCAACACATACTTCAACATCTCCTTCTTCACCAACACAAAATCAATCATACTTTTCACTTCGATACCATCTCTACCTACACCAACTCTAGTATACTTATGGATCCTCTTGTGTTTAAAGAAAGTATTACTTACACACATACCTCTCTCTTCACAGAAATCAATCACCTTCCTACCATTCTCATTTTCTCCCTTCATATACCATCCCTTTTTGATCACCTATCCAACCATTCAGGTCCCCCAACTCTATCAATCTGACGGGACCGCGACGGACCCTCAATATGGCATATCGTCAGGAGTGTAGGATTCATCCCTATTTATATGTATATATATATCCCTTCACAAAACCCCGCCATTCACTCCTATTATGCACCTTTATTCTAGCCTCTGCCAAACTCGCATTTCTCTCCTTCAGGTCATTCGTTTACTCACTCAATCCACTTTTCTACTTCAGTCTCAGTCGGTCGATTCCAAACACACTCACCACTATACATCCTAAAAACAACCGACTGTCATTCATCCTTTCACATGACCAAACCATCGCAACGTACTTTCATTTATTCTCTCATTTACCCCTTTCTTCACACCACATAACTCTCTACTTAGTCTAATACGTTCATTCCTCATTTTATCAATTCTTTTTACTCCTAACACTGTCCATCCGAAGATTGAACTTTAGATCTATACATCTTATTCCCCAGACCACAGTCTCACTACTATACATTACCCGAGTAACAACATACCCTCATGGCCAAAGACCCTATCAGCATAAGACTTGGTCCCTTCGTCCACCAATGATCTAATTGCCAGCCACCTTCCTGCCATTCCCAACTTTCCTACTACACTTTCCATCAATCCTTTCCCTTTTCATTCAACATATCCTAAATATTTAAACTCAGACACCTGTTCCAGTTGCTCACTATCCAATATAACTTCACACCGAGGACTGTCCTCACTCGCAACCATAACCTTACTCTTATCTATGCATACTTTTAAACCCTCTTTTTACACACCCTGCCAAATCCCTCTACAACTCTCAAATTCTCTTCAAATTCGCCACACAAAACAAAATTCCGCATATAATAGGTGGGCACCCTCCACTCATCTTCATTCTCCATCATTCTTTTATTCCCCTGCCACCCACCTCTATTTCTTTCTTTCACCCAACCTCATTCATAAACAAATTGAATAACCAAGAAGGCATAACACATCCCTGCTCTCCATATTAATATTAAACCAATCACCATTGACACCATTTACGGTCACACGCCTCATATCGTCATACATACTTTTCATTCCATTCAGAAGCCTTCCACCAACATCATATATCACTAACACCTTTCACAGAGCTTCCCTATTAACCCTATCATACGCCTGTTGCAAATCCATAAAACCTAAATACAATTTATTCTTCTCTCTCATTTTCTTAATCACTTGTTTCAATGTAAAGATATGATCCACATATCATCTACCATTTCTAAACGCATCTTGTTCTTCACCAATCAGTCCCTCAGTCACTCGAATCACTCTTTCGACCAAAATACCAGCATATATATCTTCTCTACAACACTCAATAAACTAATACCCCTATAATTCCTACAGTTACCCTTATCCTTATATAAGGGTACTATTACTATTCTCCTCCAGTCCCTCGGAACTATACCCTCCATAAACGCTTTGTTACACAACTTCCAAATCCACTCAATCACATCTCGCCTCCATTCTTGATCATTTCACCAGTAATTCCATCTATGCCTGCAGATTTACCATTCTTCAACTTTCTCACCCTACCCATTACCTCATCCCCAAAATACCTATTTTTCTTGCACCATTAAGCCCACATACATTCATTATCACCTCTTCATTACTGACAATGTTATGCAGATTTTCGAAGTGCTCCCTCCACACTCTTTTCACATCCATTTCATCACTTACGAAAGCACAATCCCTTATAAAATTTAAATAATAATATTAATAATAATTCACCTTATAAGTTTTAATAAAGTTATATCAAAAAATTACAGACCAGTATTTTTTTTATTAAATCAATTATTCTTTGCATTGCAAGAGTAAATACTGTATATTAACAGTTAATGGGAGAAAGATTCACATCAAATTAAAAAATTGGCATTGTATTACAATTAAAAAAAAAGGGAAAACTGCAATTACTAAACTGTTAAAGTATCTTAATGCTTTATAAATAAATTTAATAATTTTTTCTTACTATAATAAAGATTTTGATTCTTTTCAAATTAAAATTATGCAGGCCAAAAAAGGTTTGTCCCCATTAACAAGATCGCCTTCATCAAATAATATTTTAAAAGTGCTCTTGGGTTGAAAGAGTGCAAAAAAGAAGTTGTGCTACATCTCTTTTAACTTCATGGTATCTTTTCATAGCTTCATCAAGAGAAATTTTTGGAACACAATCATATTTACAATTTCAGAATAAGATTTCTGAACTTAGAACTTAAATTTACTCAGTGAACTAAGAGAAGCGACATGTGGTATGGTTTCAAGTTCTAAACGAGGATGTCTCACTTTTCTTCTATGTTATTTATCAAGAACTTCTTCAAAATCAAACTCATTACTATCAGAAGTGATGGAAAGAGATGATGTTGATTGCTATGTTAAATTTTGTATTCTTGATTTTGGATTAATAAAAATCTAGATTTAGGATAAATGATGGCCAGGATCATTTCAATTTTCATTAAGATATCTTCTCAACTTTTAATCGATGTTTTGATGCAATCAGCTATGGTACCTTCTGCCTTGGAAAGGCAGTAAACCAGAGATTTGCACTCTTTTAAAAACTGACCAGGAGTTAAGTCTTCACTTTGAATTTCCTTTGCTGCAATATATGGCTAGTATAAATACGATTTTCAGTCTTCTTACTTAGTCCAACATTACATCACATAGGGTCACTTTAGGATTAACTATGACAGTTAACACAGGTTTAAGTTGTAATCCTTAAAATAAGTACTACTTCAAAGAGAAGTCTGATCTAAAATTGCAACTTTGTCAGCATGTTTAATTTAAATTATTTCTTCAATTTTTGGTTTTCTTGCGGCTACTAAAACCGGTCTCAATTTACTTATTAGATGGGAAGTATGTTTACCTGCTAGGTTATCATGAATGGCAAGTTGTAGTCTACAAACACCACAACGCATGTGATGAACTTTAATGAAGAATCAAATTGGATATGTAAATATTTATCAACTAAAGTTTTAGCAAATACATTAATAAAAAAAAAAAAAAGTTGGATAAAAATATATAGCTGGAGGCAGAAAAATTGAAAAAATATGGCTCCACGGCTCTGGTTAGTCAAAATCTATTGGCTCCAATTCCAGCTAGCCAAAATTCATCAGCTCCAGCAGCTCCGACTACGGCTCCACATCCCTGATATACTAAAATATATTTAGAAAATTTAATCAAGACTGGTAATTAATTATATAGAAATGTTAATTAGAATTTTTCGTTCCTAAAACAACAAAATAGTGACGCCCTCACCTCTGAGATATTAACTGTCTTTGCAGCTTTAGCTTTTTAAAGTATTCTTTAATTCCATCTACCGTGAAGAACTCTTTCATACTTAAATGTATATCCATAGATTTCATGACATCAGCTGAAACCCCTTTCCTTGAATCAAACTGCTTCAAAAATTTTTCCTTGGGGGAAGGTTCTTCGACTTCTCTGAAAAATTTACAATCAATGAAGGAATGGTGTTAAATAAGTGCATTTTGAGTACAAAAGATATTTTAAAACTTAGGGATACACTCAACTAAAAAAAAAAAAGCTTTGTTATATGAAGTAGTAGATGAAATGTTGTTATTGATAAGTTTTTCATAATTTTAATTATCATTAAATCGAGTGAATTTCACTTATCATTGAAAATAATTTTAAAAGTATATTTATTATAAATATATATATAATTAAAAAATTTATTGTTGAGTTTTAAAGAGTTTTATAAAGAAATTCACAAACGAAATTTTTTTCAAAGAAAACGAATTCAAATGTTATCGACCTCAACGTTCATTGTACACTAAAATCTTTTATTATTTGCTAACATTTTTTTAAATGAATTTTCTTTTATTAACATAGATGTTTTGCAAAACTTTTCAAACCCAATACTTTTCCCTTTTTTATTTTTTTTATTTGCTTTTAGTGTAAATCAAAAAAAAAATTAATGTTCCTGTTTTAAAAAAAAGATAACAAACTGTATCCATTGCGAAATGTAGTTAACACAATGGCTTCGAATGGGTTGTTTTTTTTTTTCACCGAAAAAAAGGAGATAAAAAGATGATAGTCAGACAACTAGTTGAAGAGTATTGCTTCCAACCTAACAATTTAAGTACTGGGCAAAAGAATTATTAAACGAAAAAAAAAGTTTCTTTCGCAAAAACCACGAAAAATATAAAATTTCCAACATAAGAAAATATTGATAGTAAACGTGGGGTTCTTAAAGGCAAATGAAATATCGGAACCTAACCAATGAATAATATCAGATTGAGGAAAGACTTTAAGGACTCAGGAGGAAATTCATTCATTTTAAGCAAAACAAATAAATTTTCAGAAGCTAATCTTTAATCAATCTGATACCTTCATCAGAAAATTAATCTAATTACGAACTAAAAACGATGGCCTTTAAGCTATTATTAATAACTGAAAATGGGTTAGAAGGTAGTGTTAAGACTTTTCACAGGGACCTAACAACTAAAATGTCCAGCGACCAATATAACAAAAGGAAAGTGGCCGGTAGATAGTAGTGATGTACATGTACTTAGGTCAATTCAACAAAGAGGATTACAGACTACTAATTTTAGCTCCAGAATGTGTTAATCTTAAGATTTACACAGAGTCGCGTATTTAGCGAGATAGTACTCAATATTACTCCGTATCGCCTCATAACAGAAGCGCAATGGATCTCAAGTCGCTATCAGTAGCACATACTTTCTTTTACGTGGATACTGAGAAGTAATCGATCAAGATAAATTTAACCAAGTGTGACACTATGCGTAAGATGGAGAACAATAAGATAAAAACACCTATATCTGAAAAAAAAGGAGGCAAATAGATATGTATAAAAATCGGTAATCTTGTATTATCACATTCACTTCTCTATGCTGTAGTTCACAGAATTTGTGTTATAATAAATGTTATTTTAATCAGTTTTTCATAGCATTAATTACTACATTGATAGACCTACTATTAATCTGTAGAAGGAATTTTTTATAATTATAATATATCTATATATATCTTCAAATAAGTAACTTTAATATCCTAAATACTTATATAACACGTATATAAGGTGGCAGTAAGGGTATAATGAATACTATATTATAGATTCAGGTAGTCATAATAATAATAATCCAGTTAATCATAAAAATTACCTGCTTACTACGTGTGTCCTAGGAGGAACACAAACATGACGCTGAAGAATGAGTTGATGATAAGTATTAAACTTCAACCTGAGAGACCAAATAGTTTGGTGGGTTTCGACTTTAGATCGCCTGAAATATCTGATGTTGAGTAATAAAAGAGCTAAAAAAGATATCTAGAGGGGAAGAGGATTTACTGCTCATACAGATAAACCTGTAAGAATAAAATTCTCACTATTACCGGAAAACCATAGACCGGCAGGGTCGATATGGTGTGGCAATTGGATGTAACGGGAAAATGAGTAAATATTAAGTTATCTTTATAATGAAAGGGTGTTCAAATAATAACTTTTACAATGTACGTATACTCTAGATACTGTGTGGTGAGGCCGATATAAAAGATAAAAGATCAAGCTACAAGTGCAATTCTGTACTTGAAATATGAAAGGACGAGCAGAGAACACTTAAAATCATTTTGGACGCGATTAGGAATGGTAGTTCATGGAGAGTTCTTCAGGCAGCTTCTCTGGGAGATGGTATAAGCTATTACAGCATTTTCCCGTAAACAAAGCGGGCTATAGTTGTAAAGAGTGAGCAACTACTATTAAGGCGATCTATAGGGTTATTTATTCGTTAAGATGAACACTTTTAATATATTGAGATAGCTGGAGCATCTGGCTTAGTCTATAACAGGTCTTACATGAGAACAGGGTAAAGAGCAACACCTTTAGCGATGTCAGAAAACTAGAAGACGTATTTGGTGCAAAGTATGGTGCAAACACAAATAAAGATAATTCAGTGGAATATAAGTGAACGATTATGTAATGATGTAATCACGGGACATGAGGAAAGATTCAGAAAGGGATATGATTCCGGTTTGACTACGGAAGGTTTTAAAGTCCACAGAATAATTCCGAGCCTTCGGTCGTGATCAGGTTTTAAAAGTTATATTATCTGGAGGATGTTAAAATGTGAAAAAA
Organism: Trachelipus rathkii; assembly: GCA_015478945.1. Classification (NCBI taxonomy): domain Eukaryota; kingdom Metazoa; phylum Arthropoda; class Malacostraca; order Isopoda; family Trachelipodidae; genus Trachelipus; species Trachelipus rathkii. The sequence goes on from JABUQX010096365.1 coordinate 90,582, forward strand.
CTAAAAAGGCGGATTTTATGTAAACGCGGAAATACAAAAAGTTAAGGTTCAATGCCTGAACTCCGAATATAAGAAGTTGAAAAAATAGTTAGCTACGAGAGGTAAAGGAAAAAATATATAAGTTACCTGTGAAATGGAGGGGATATCCTGCCAAGTTTAAACTTATATAAAAGCCAGTGAAGTTAAGAATCATTAATCATGTGTCATAAGATCATGTGAGAGTTAGAATTCAGCTTTAGACTAGACTCGCTTCTTCAGCCTCTTTGGCGAAGTTTAGGCATCCTGATAATTAAACTCTCGTGGTATTTAGGCAACTATGTTAGTGAAAATCCATTCAATCGTTGAAAGAGAGCATACGAAGTAAAGGATTAGTGAAATGATATTAAATACGCGGACTAAGAAAATTTACGTGTGAACCATCTATTCTGGAGTGGGGGTGTACAGAATGTGTCAGAATGGGTGTTGAAACTATATTACGAGTGGAAGATACTCGTTATCCGAAAAAGGACTAACACATTGGCCGCAAAAAAATGAAAAATAACCGACCACATTTGCTACATTAAAGAATAACTTTCTTTGAAGAATTTACTCTGCGGAGGTCATTGTAAATCGTGCCTGCGTATTGTTTAGTCCATTTAAAGAACGTTCTTGATATGAGTATGTATGTTGAAGGCTTGGTATAAGCAACATCGAATTCGTCCTATGAAATAAGTAGATCGATATACTTTAAGTTCAAAAGTAAAATGTAAAGCCTGCGAGACGGAGGGACTGTTTTGTTCTCGTAACGAGTCACCTATGGCAGCGTAAAGCGAATAAGTGGTCTAGACGGTATGCTGGAGTTGGATATACTTCATGATGATCCTGACTATGTGAATGAGGGTTATACTATTCTGTGTGGAGAATAAACCGCATGACTGCACATGACTAAAGAGAATCAGATCTGAGTACGCATATAACGAGTGTACCATCCGAGATGCCGCAATACTCAGGCATGGCGGCTATGTATATTAAACAATAAGTAATTGATCATCATTATGTAGGTAATACTAAAGCTCATTTATTAAGAGTAAGTATATTTTTCCCGGAAGAAGGTAAATTGATAACATTGCCCTAATTTCATTATCTTCCTGAATATGATCAAATTCTTTTGTGACTCTGTTCGCTGTGCATATAAAAGAGTAGAAGGACATCTTTCCCCTTTGCAATGGAGCGCCTGTTATGCATAAGTTTCAAATATTTAGAAAGCACAGATGCAGTATTTACAGCTAATGGAATTATAGTAAGCGGTATAGTCCAGATTATATTTTTCATTCAGTGTAACATATGCTCTCACAGTGTAAAGATAGTCCTATATTAGAGAAATAATTCGTTCCTCTGTAATTAATCGGGATCGAAGCGACGGGTATTTAGAGGAAAAAAATGCAAGAGGGGGTGAGATGGTCTTGGTGGGATGTTTCGCCAAGCTATGAGAAGTGCACAAAGGCCTCTACTCGAGGGATAGAAGGGTGGGAATATTATAGGCTAAGAAGCTATGTAAGAACAGGGTTTAGCATACTTATCAAGATATTGCGGCATGAAATAATCGCTCGTGCAGCATTATATAAAGACGTATATGCAATGTGTTTCAGATGATGATGTTTGGAGTGAGTTTAAGCGTAAAGAATAAGACGTAAAAAGTGCAGGTTCAAGACGCAGGGGCAAAAGATTGGTCATATAAAAAAAGATAAGCGGATAAAAACATCTAAAGAAAAAATGATATTGAAGTATGTTTGCTATTTCGATTTACTACTGATCAACTTTTGGAACGAGTGTTGTATATAGGAGTAAGTGTGTTTCATGAAATTCATTAAGGGCGACAGAGGCTCGATACTATGCAAGATGCATTTTCCTTCATCCTTGCTAGTTCCTGATTTGTTGTAAGATTGGAAGTGGATCCTCTTCTCCATGAACCTTAACATCGATAGCAGTTAGCGGTGAGTCAAGTTTATAGTATTACACTCTGCATTGCAATTTAACAATACCGATGTTCTCTAGATTTAAATTCAGGCACTTCTGATCAGTACGTAGATCCCTCTAAAGAAATTAATTATGTATGAAAAGAAATGACAAAACCTGAGGACAGATCTTCCTAGGGTGTGACCGGATATAGAGTATACAGATATCAAATTGCTCCTGAATAAGTGATTGCCAATGAATTAATTCAATTGTGGGAAAAATCATCTTCCAAACGTTATAAATGCGCGCCTAATTAATCCTATAGATCTGCATGAAAAGAACCATCGTAGACAAAAAAAAAGTTCTGAAATGATTTAGATAGCATATTTGACATCACTAAAGTATGAAGGAGCTTGGCTTTGTCGAGAGGATAAAAAGAGCTCTACCAGAAACAAATGAAATCAGGTGTAATGGTGGGATATACAACACATAAATCTGCATGAAATTCATTTGCTCATCCTTAAAAAAAAACAAGAAATGTTAAAGTATACATGAACACGGCGCTAGCTCATCTAATATATCTCAAGCGACAATGAGAGAAGCCCTTCAGAGAGCGGCTCTGATGATTCAGAACCAGTCATAAGAAGAAAACCATCTGCCACAAAATTGGTTACTCGTCAATTTTTATCTACGTATAAAGCATCAAAGGTATGTGCAAGTTTTGCAGAAGGTATCTCTTCCTAAATACACACAATCAGATGTATGGTGTGGAGTGGTGAAACTTTCTTGAAAAAGATGTATGATATCGAAATACTTCTGAAGGAAGAAAAGAACTTGCTTCACTTGGATGGGAAAAGACTGTTAAATTACGAGTACCAAGTGCTTGAAAAGTGCAACAAGAAGGACAAGACTTGGAGTGACTAGGTGTAAAAGCGGATTTTCTCAGGATGTATACGATGCACTAAAGGAAATAATTGATGAATATGATGCATTAAAATGATCAAATGTGACACGACACCCGTTAACATCGGAAGATCTAATGGCGTTATTGCATAAGTGTTTAGTAACATAAGTTTTGTTGTACTTCATTACATATGGCATTATTTATTATAATAATTATGTTCAGAATAGGGAAATGACTAACTTTTGACGTTTTAAGAATTTTATCTAATGCATAATGAATTTGAAAGTTCTCATTTTATTTTGACAAAGTAATTTTAAAAAATTTGCAATAGTAACA
>JABUQX010096366.1:0-19553 GCA_015478945.1 Trachelipus rathkii
AAGAGATGAGAAGGTGACAAATTTGATGCCGTCAGCATTATTGAATGCCCAATTTGATGCTCAACTTTAATGCGTCCGAGAGCACCGTAAGGAGTATCTAGTGAGGTTCTATTAGTGTTCTATTAGAATGAAGTGCCAGGTGAGTGCAAGTGAGTGCCAATGAGTGCCAAGTGAGTGCCAATTGAGTGCCAAGTGAGATGCCACAGTAGTGCCAAGTGATGCACTAGCGCCAACTGGAGTGCCACTTTTCAGCCTTTCTATGGCAGCTCCCCCTGAGCCTAAAACCCTAATATTTGGGGTCTACTCCGTAGGTAAAGGTATGAGTGAAGCCGATGGTGTACATTGACAACTTCTGCATAGGAACAGCTAGCCACTAACGAGTTAGTATTTTTATAAACTTATAGCATGACAGAAGTATATCTAAAGAGTTACACATTCGAGACAGTGACCGCAAACGTTTCAGAGTCGCGTCCGCAGGTCAGCCCCGTCGCGAAACCGCCCGCCGCGTGCCGCCGCAGCGCGCAATATTCCCGCCGCCGCGTGCGCCCGCAGGCGCAATATTTCCCGCGAATTATTATTTAGAACGCGTCCGCAGACGCAAAAATCCCGCGTGAACGAAAAATATGACTATCAATAGTAAACTTTGCAATTAGAATTTCTTTCAAATACTATGTAGTCAGTCATTTTAACTACAAGTAGCGAAAGATTTATTAAAAGACCACTATACTTTACAGTACCTTTAAAGCAGGTAAAGTCAGTAAACAATAGAGTGTATACTAACACCTAGGGGATTAGTAGGCTTGTTTACTGCTGACTGCTTAACTCTCTGATTTTACTGCTGCTTAACTCATATATGTATTAACCATTACATACCTAAAGCAGTAAAACATAAAGTTAAAGCAGTAACAGAGGGCATAGTATGGCGTTGTTTTACTGCTTTGTTAGCTTCTGCTTTACTGTGCTTTATACTTCTTGCTTACGTGGCTTAACTTCTTTTTTACTGCTTTACTCATTATTTATTAACATTATGTTTCTTTATATTTTTTATTTGTTTAAACTTTTTATTTATTATTCTTATTTTATTTTTGTTTAATACTTTTATTTTAATGTGTAACATATGTTAGTAAGTTGTTATAGAATCAGCGAGCAGTTGTAGATTATAAGGGCAGTATTTGGAATAAATTGTACGAAATTATTAAAACGCGTATGTTTTATAGTAGTATGCTAGTTTTTAAGGGAAGTAAAATCAACATTTTTTCATTTATAGAATGTGTATTACATAATAGAAACTATAAAATCATTGACGTACAAATTTTTAGCATCAAAAACATTACATTTCAAAACATACATATTAAAAAAACATATAAGAAATAACTACAATAGCCACATAAATTGGAATAGTAGGTGAACAGGTAAGGACATTAGTTCTTACAGCAGCTACATTATTAATTTAAAAAATAAGGTAATTACATGATTATCCAATATAGAGAGGAGAGTCAAAGAAATCAGAGTTTGATGAGACCTTATCTTGCTGTGGTTTGGTTTGCTCTATAAACGGGAAAATCCAAATTTCCTGTTGCGGTATTGACGAGGAATGTATTGAATATCGAAGCAGCGTGTCGTTCTGTAACTTTTCAGAGTTTACTTCGTTAATAGCAAACACACCTAAAAAAGCGAGGTCATTTTTAAAAAAACAATCTTCCTCTTCAAATCACTTTAAAATAATTCAAAAGTACGTGCGTACTCTCACATTCAAATGTTTGAGGTGCTCAAGATAACACAGTGATGGGTGATTGTAGAGTCGATCCAAAAGAGAGACTTAGGCCTAAGGTGCCCTTGTTCAAATGTTTAAAGTATAGCGTTACACACGCAAGGTCTGCAGTAAGATATAGCGTATAAATACGTGATTCTGGTGGCGTATTCTTCAAGATTAAACCCTGTCCCGCTATCATTACATGATACGGTTTTGGCTATTAAGTCGTAAAAAGGCGAGTACAGAGAGATAGGTCTCCGTTATATAACATTTCATAATCACGTCCCTGAGGTAGTCCATTCACATTAAACTGATACCCCTAAGTGCCGAAAGGTGTGAATTAATCAGGGTGACTTTTATAAGCTCCCGGCAGTAGGCTTCATTCCACAACCCGATTATTCTTTCTGTGGTAAATTTCCGTCCACAATGTTAGGGATATTGATACTCGAATGGAGACTTACAAAGGAAAAAAATCTCTTGGTTTAACTCTCTTATAGGTAACTTGCTGTAATTGTCATTCAAGAAGCGAATTGCAAATTTCCAAATTCGCGTGGCGATAATTTCACTTTCTAACAAGAGATAAGCCTCCAGCAGTTTGAAACAGGTTCAGACATACAGCTGTAGCAGTAGTTTTACTTTTATTTTATAAAGCATATTGGGATTTGATCGTGATAAAATGATTCCTATACTACAGATGGTAAGAATGAGTCTTTCCTGTTGAAGAAGATAATCGCCATTAATGCGACCGTAAAATTATAAAGTAATTTATTTAAGACTTTAGCTGCTTTATCTATAAGTGCAGCTTCATCTTTGAAGCTATTAAGAAAACCCACATATTGGAGATGGTTGTTTTAGCGTCGTCTGAATAATATAACAAATGTTCTATATAACTCCTATAAGGATAATTAGCAGCTGATGCCCCTAATGAAGTTCCGTTTAAGATAGGACTTCAACTTGTGGAGAACCATGTATACAGGAATTTGATTCTGTAATTATTACTAATAGCTGTCATGCACCCAAGGAAGATCTGTAACCATCAGTTTTGTCAATTTCGTTTTTTACATATAAAAACACATGAGGGGTCTAGGTATTGATAAGAAGTACCTGGAATATTGAAGCTGCTAGAAGAACATCTTGTATTGGGTAAATTGAATGCTAGAGGATTAAAACTGTAAAGTGGATTCGTGTAACGCAATGCTGTGTAGGGTTCATAGGAGAAGGAGATCCAATTCACTCTTACACAACAGTCTGGGAAGGATGGAGGAAATGCATCTTGCATGTGTGAGCTCTGGTCGTATAAATGAACATTTTCATGAAAACCTTACTTATATACACACAGTCTCGGAATATAAAGTTATCAGTTAGTAATAAATAGCAAATACATCAATGAAGTTTTTTCTTTAGAGGTTTTTCCGCTTAGGCTTTTTTTTTACGACAATCTTCTTGCCCCATCGTCCTTGTCCGACGATTTGTTGCGTCTATTTTCGCTTAACATCATTCCAACATCTCATCTAAACATCGGCAATACGTCTTTTTAAATGCGCACGAGGATTATTTTCTCTGCCGCAATATCTTGAGATAGTATGCAAGACCTGTTCTTATAAGCCTTTTTACCTATAATATTCCCCTGCACCTCTCCTGATTAGCCGACCTGCACTCTCCATAGCTGGCGAAATATCCACCAAGCCAAAGATCGGTGCCGGCCTTTTGGTCCCCAGAATACCCCTTCTTCGTCCATTATTACGGAGCTTCTTTTCTATACTATCTTTACACTGTAGAAGTGTGTTAATAATGAAGAATATATCTGACTACACCTCTAATATTAATCATTAATGCTTACATTACTGCATCTGTTCTCTAATATGGAACTTTTGCATATAAAATGCTTCCGTCTGTTAAGGGGAAGGGAATTCTTCTACATCTTTTATATGCCCAACGCGTACAGAGTCAAATATGTGATCTATGTTCAGAGGAATGATAAGGAAGCATTAGGTGAATGTTAATCACCTAACTTTCTTTGGGAAAATATACTACTCTTAAAAGCTTTAGTAATACCTACATATTGATGATCAATTATATTGTATATACATAAGCCATACCAAGGATGGCTCGAGCACTTCGGACGGTGTACATTAATATGCAGTACTCGGCTCGCGTCCGTCTTTGTTCATGCCAATTTAAGGGTTTATTCTCCCACAGATAGTGACTAACCTCTTCAACATAGTAGGGATCTCATGAAGTATATCCAGCTCAGCATCACGTTTACGAATATGGTTTTCGCTGCCACTGTGACCGCTCGAGAAAAACGTATCACGGTCTCGCAAGTTTACACTCTTTTGATCCTAAAGATATTATTACTTTATCTTCATAAGTACGTCATTTCAGTTTGGTATACCAGTCCTTACACATAAACTTCATATACAAGAGTCGTTTAAATTGACTGAAAATAGCAGGGCACCGATTTAAAATAAGCCTCGTCGCAGAGCAAATTCTTTCAAGGACGTATTCTCTTGCGTAGCAAAATGTTTGTCGGATCAGCCTTTACATTGAGTATACTCCTGATACTTATGGGTTGAAACCCTAAAAGATAAAGCATCGAGCCAGTTGCCACGCTCGTGAAATAAGAGGACGAGCGGAACGAAACACCGTAAGATCCATTTGGCAGTATCAGAATGGAATTCAAGGGCGAGAGTTGCAGGACTGCTTTGGGAGTATGGTTAATCTATGTTACAGAACTTCAGTAAACAAAGCATGCTATAGTGAAAGAGTACAGCGTACTATGAAAGAACGCATGCAGAGGTATTTACAAACTGAATACTTTAAATAATTCGGATATTGAACCGATCTAGCTTGTATTCTTATAACAGATCTACCCAAGCACATAAACGACAACTCCTTTAGCATGTCAAAAACTAGAGGCCGTAGAGCATTTCTGTATGAAAAAAGAAAACAAAATAAAAGAAAATTCAGGAATAAAGGTGAATCTATGTAAGAGTATCTCGATCAGAAGCAAGATTCAGAAAGGAATAAGCTGGATGGACTCGGAGTTTAAAGTCACAATATCCGAGCAGTCCGTCGGATAGTTTAAGTTAATTACTGGAGGATTAGATGGTGAAAAAAAAAGAGGAATTGAAAGAACAGGAAATACAAAAAGTAAGGTTCATCCCTGTAACTCAACGAGGAAAAATTGAAAAAATATTAGCTACCGAGAGGTAAAGGAAAAATAAGCAGTGGTGAAATGGAGGGGTATCCTGCTAAGTTAAATACTTATATAAAATGCAAGTGAAGTTACGAATCATTAATCAGTTGTGATTACAATCATGGAGAGTGTAGACTACTTTTATTTAACTCTCCCGTCTTCAGCCTCTTTGGATTTACATCCTGATAATAAACTCTCTGATTTTACAACTGTGTTTATAAATCCAAGGAGGCTGAAGAAGGCATACGAAGTAGGATGATGTGAAATTGATATAAGAAATACGCATAGAAAATTTACCTCACAATCTATTCTGAATGGTGGTGTACAGAAGTGTAGAATGTGTTGAAACTATATGACAAAAGTGGAAGATACTCGGTATCTGAAAAGGACTACAATTGCAAAAAGGGGAATACGACAACATTTGCTACAAGAGAATACTTCTTGAAGAATTTGCTCTGCGACGAGCCATTTTTAAATCGGTGCCTGCTATTTTCAGTCATTAAAACGACCCTTTGAGAGAGTATATGTAAGGGATCCTGTATATGCAAAACTGGAATGCGTCCTATGAAGATAAAGGTAATTAATACTTTAAGACAAAAAGTAAGTGTAAATCTGCGAGACCGTGATACGTTTTTCTCGAGCGGTCACAGTGGCAGCGAAAACATATCGTAAACGTGATGCTGAGCTGATTATACTTTCAGAATATCTCCTACTAGTTTGAAGAGAGTTATACGTATCTGTGGAGATAAACCCTAAACTTGCGCAATGAACAAAAACGACGACGCTAGACCGAGTACTGCATATAACATGTACAGTCCGTCCGAGATGCTCAGCCATCCTGGTATGGCTTATGTATATACAATATAATTGATCATCAATTAGTTAGGTAATACTAAAGCCTCCTTGGTAAGAATAGTATATTTTCCCAAAGAGAGTGAAAGTTATAACATTCCCCAATGTTCATTATCTTCTCTGAAAATCAAGGATTTTGACTCATGTATCGCGTGCATTATAAATAGATTGTAGAAGGAAATCCCTTCCCCTTTACCTACGGCGCTTTGTTATGCATAGTTCATATTAGAAAGAAACAGAGGCAGTAATTACAGCATAATGGATTAATATTTCATATCACATTCATATGTTCCATCATTAACATTACTCTCGCAGTGTAAAAAAGATAGTATAAGAAAGATACTCTTGTAATAATGGACGAAGAAAGGGCATTCAGAGGATCAAAAATGCAGAGGGGGGATGGCCTTGGTGGATTTTTTCCCAAGCTATGGAGAAGTGCAAGTGCCTCTATTTAGAAGAGGAGGCGAATATATAGGTGAAAAAACGCTATAAACAGGTTTGCAATACTATCAAGATATGCGGCAGGAAATAACCTCGTGCAGCATGAAAAAAACGTAATTGCGATGTTTAGATGGGATGTGGATGATGTAAGCGGTAAAATAAGGACGCAAAATGTCAGACAAGAAGAGGGGGCAAGAAGATTGTCGTAAAAGAAAAAGCGTAAGCGGAAAAAACCTAAAGAAAAAATGTTATCATGAGTATCTGCTATTTAATTACCTAACTGAATAACGTTTTATTGATGAGCTGTGAGTATGAGTAAAAGGCTTTGTTCATAGCAAAATGCTCCATTATCCGACCAAGATGCTCCACAACATGCAAGAAGCATTCTCCTTCATCCTTCTAGTCCTGATTGTTGTAAGGAGGTGACATTGGATCCTCTCCATGAACTCCTACATCAGATTAGCGTTAACCGAATCCAACTTTATCAGTAATAATCCTTTGCATTCATTACCTGAATTACAGATTTCCTCTAGAGTTCAATATCCAGGTACTTCGATCAGTACTTAGATCCCCTAATGTGTTTTGTGATGTAAAGAACGAAATTGACAAAAACCTGATGGTACCAGATCTTCCTTCGGGTGATGAACATATAGTATATACAGAGACAAATTTCCTATATACATGTTTCCAAGTTGAAGTCTATCTTAACGGAACTTCATTAGGGGCATCAGCTGCTAATTATCTGCTTAAGGAGTGATATTTAGACATTTGTTAAATTATTCAGACGACCGCAAACAATCCATCTCTCCTAATTCATGTGGTTTTGACAGTTCAAAGATGAAGCGCACATAATAGAGTAAAGCACTAATGTATATACATATCACTTATGACATTTTGTACGGTCGATAAATGGCGAATTCTCTCAAGAAAGACTCATTCTACCATCGGTAGATACTAGAATCATTTTATCACGATCAAATCCTAAATTTGCGCTTAAATTTGAAAAAGTAAACCTACTGCTACGCATGTAATTCCTGAACCTGGTTTTCAAAACTGCTGGAGCTTATCTCTAGTTAAAAGTGAAAGTTATCGCTACCAATTCGGAAATTGTAAAATTCCGCTTGAATACTGACAGCAAAGTCCCCCATGTAAGAGAGTTGAAAACAAGATATTAATCTTCACTCAAGATTATCGCAGATCAATACCCTAACATGTGAACTGGGAATACCGAACAGACAAGTATAATAGGGGATTGTGAACATGAAGTCCTACTGCCGGGAATTATCAAAATTCACCCTATAAATCACACCTTGTCGGACTGTAGGGTATCCAGTTACATGGGAATGCTAACCTCACGACTGTATGAATGTGATACAACGGAGACTCGTCTGGCTCTGTACTGACGGCCTTTTGACGCTTAATAACCATACTCGTAATGATTGTGAATGATAGCGGACACGGTTTACAATCTTGAAGGAATACAGCAAAGAATATAATTATAGCCTTATGCTCTTACTGCAGCCTTTCAGCTTGTAACGCTTCATTTAAACATTTGAGAAGAGGGCACCTTTAGGACTAAGTCCTCTTTTGATCGAGTCTACAATCGCCCATCACTGTGGTATCTGAGCATCCCAACTCATTGAAATTGATACAGTACTACGCACGTACTTTTGAATTATTATAAGAATTGATGAGGACATAAGAGCGTGTTTAAATGAACCTCGCTTTTGGTTGTTGCTATTTAACGAAATGAAACTCGTTAAATGTTACAGAAGGACACCTGCTTCATATTCAATACATTACCTCGTCTCACATCTCCTCAACAGGACATTGGATTCCCGTTTAACTAGAGCAAGAAAACGATACTTTCACAGTAATTGAATGCTATGAACTTAAAATTATATGACATCCATAGTATTACCATATTTTTAAAAATATAATAATGTAAGCTGTGTAAAAGACTATGTCGAGTAATAAGATGAAAGAATTTTTATATTCCAATTATGGGAGTCTATTGTATATTTATTATATGTTTTTTAAATAAATGTATGTTTTTAATAAACTGTAAATATCTATGCTCAAAATTTGTATGTCAATGATTTTATAGTTCTAATTATGTAATAACATGCTTTTAAAATGAAAAAATGTGATTTTACTTCCCTTAAGACTCGTATATATAAAAAGTTTAATAAAATTTCGTACATTTTTATGTAACATAAAATGTTTATATAACAAAAACTCTGTTTTTTATTCTTACCTTACAAATTAAAAATAAAAAAGTATTAAACAAAATAAAAAATAGAAAATAATAATAAACAGTTATAAAACAAAAATAAAAATATAAAAGGAAAACATACAGTGTAAAATAAATAGTAGAGTAAGAGCAGTAAAAGCAGAAAGTTAAAGCAGTAATACAGAAAGTTAAAGCAGAAAGCAAAAGTTAAAGCCAGTAAAGCAGTAAAACAAAAGCATACAATCCCCTAGGTAACACCTCTATTGATTCACGTTTTACTGCTTAAGGTAATTTACTGACCTTGACCTTGAGGTTAAAGCAGTAAAGCAGAGAGTTAAAGCAAGAAAGCAGTAAAACAAAGTCATACTAATCCCCTAGGTGTTAGGTAATAACACCTTATTGATTTACTGATTTACTGTCTTTGGGTATTAAAAAAAGTTTATAAAAATTTTCGTAACTGAGATTAAAAGAAATGACTCATAGGGATATTTGAAAAAAGAAATTCTTATTTGTTTACAATGATATCATATTTTTCGTTCACCCGGTAATATAGCGCCTGCAGGCGCACGGCGCGGCGGAATATTGCCGCCTGCGGCCGCACGCGGCGGGCGGTTTCGCGACGGGGCTGACCTGCGGACGCGGACTCTGAAACGCTTGCGGTCACTGTCTCAACTGTGTAACTCTTTAATATATATTCTGTCATGCTATAAGTGGTATAAAAATACTAACTCGTAGTAGGAAGCATTCTCGCAGATTGTAATATCCACCATCGGTTATCCTCCAGAAGACTCCCCCGCCTACACTCGGGCCCCATATTAGGGCCTATTCTAGGCTCATGGAGGCTAGAAAGGCTTGAAAAAAGTGGCACTCAGTTGCACTATTGGCACTCACTTGCACTATGTGGCACACTCGTTGGCACTCATTGGCACTCCAACTGGCCTCATTGGCACTCCTTGGCACTCACCTGGCATCTCATCTAATAATTGTGGGTTAATAGAACATCACTAGAATACTGTTCTAATATTCTTTAAAGTTGAGGCATCAAATTTGGGGCATCAATAATGCTGAGGCATCAAAATTGTACCGTAGAATACAAAAGGTTGGGCGAAAAATTAGGGCGGCCGCGAAAAGTAGGGATGGCCTAAAATTACGGTGGGGGGCAAAAATTGACCCATGGAAGACCAAAGGTTGTCGTGTGTTTGGCGTGTGACCTGAGAGTGTAAATGTAATGCAATATCTGATGGGTGAGTGTAAGCTGTCGAAGGAATGTGTGTATAAGTGTCATAGTGAATGTGTGTGGTGTGTGTGTTGTGTGTGGTGTGTGTGTGCGCGCGCTCGCGCGTGGCGCTATGAGAACGACGAGATATGTGACGGGTGGGCCCCGAGTGGCAAAAAATTACCGTGGCAAAAAATGGACCCCATGGTCTCTGGCAAGTGTCAAGGCCGAAATTCATGGTCAAACAAGTTAAGACATCTAAAAAGGCTATGCCCCTAATAGTTGGAAGTGACAAGAAAATTACCGTCGGGTCAAATCTGACGCCATCAAGAACAAACAAATTAACGTGTCAAAATGGACCCAATGGATTGCAGCTTGGAGCAAAGGGGAAAGACAAAAAAGGTAAGACATCAAAAATAGGGCTAAGCCCCTAAATGAAGATCAAAAATTACCGTGGGCAAAAAATGACCCATGGTCGAAAAAATTAGGGGGCGTAAAATAGGGGGGCAAACGTACAATAACGTTTAGCTTACGAACCTTATACTTTTTTTGGCGCAACCCTTCTCGAAGGGGTGCTAAAAAAATTAGGGTTGCCAAAAAAATCAGGGTGCCAGGAAAAAATTGGTGCCAAAAAATTAGGTGTTTGCCACAAAAATACCGTGGCCAAAAATGACCCGATGGAAGATCAAGGGTGGTTCGAAAAAAAGGGTCAAGGCAAAAAAGTAAGGCAAAAAAGGTAAGGTCAGGTAAAAATCGAGCTCAAGAAAGGTCGCGGTCAGAAAAGGTCAAAAAAGGTCGCGGTCATTTTCTTGCAAAATGGACCCCCTACTACTGGCGTCAATCACCTGCAGTTATTTTGAAACGAGATGAAGTGATAACAACGACCAGGGGGACTGAGAAAGTTGAAGGATACCAGTTCAGTTATTTTTTTTCTTTTTGCATTTCTAATTTTTTCATTTGTAAAAACATGGGAGATGGTACTGAATATTCCAGAATCGAAGAGGGTCCGAAGGTCGTCAAGTGGGAATCCAAAATGAGTACAGACCATAATCGCATAACTTTAATTGAGAAATGAAGAAAAGAAGTCCGTATCGATAATGTTTGCTTGCTGTTCGTTTGAGTCATCTTTTTGGAGTGTTCTGATTTGAAATTTTTAGTAGTATTGTTGTTTTTTTCTTTTTCTTCATTTTGGTTGTTTTTTCTTTGGTTATCAGAAGGCGCTGATAGAAGTTCTGGGTGTTTTTTTTTCCGGGTTCACCAATTATATAGGGCAAAATTTGCTAAATTGGTGGCTTCTTTTGAGAGCAAGTCCCTATATAATTGCTGATGGAAATTTAAAAATCCAAATTTTAAACGATGTATCTATTTAACATAAAGGTAAAAAAAGTTGCCCGTATGTTGAGATACTCTTTTTCTTCACAAGTAGTATGAGCAGTCACGGCCTTTCCCTGAATTTGCCTCCCTTGTCGAATTCTTCTTTTCGGAATTCTTGATGATCGAGATTTGGAGCGGCAGCCTTTTCCTGAATTTTGACTCCCTTGTTGAAAGCTGCGTTTTCTTGAACTTTGAAGTTTGGAGGAGGGAGCTCTGAAGAGATTTTCTTTAAGTGAGTCTTCTATTTCTTCTGATTTTGTATCTGACTGAGTATCTCAATGAGATCGGGCTTTTAAACAATATTCGTCAAACTGAATGTAAAAGTTTTTGCTTACGCAAATTTTTACATAAGTATTAACATAAATATAAATTTAATTTTTTTTATAAATAAGTTATAATTGACAGGGTAATATATATATAATATATAATATAATATATCATATATATATATAATATTTCTATTATATATATATATAATATATAATAATAGTAACTACTAATATATATAGATTAAATGTGTGTGTTATATATAATATATATATATATATATATATAAGTAAATTCAACTTTTTCATTTTGTGGTATAAGACTCATTTTTTTGCGTTCAATCAAGATTGCAGACACAGAGAAGTGTTAGTAGACGCACAGGTGCGGTACGGTGCGGTGCGGTGCAGTGCAGAAAAATGCGTTGCTCTGCCAACTTTAGTGCAGAGTCTGAAAAGGTAAAAAATATCGGTCGAAATTGATTTTTTTTCCTGAACTGAATTGGCAATAGCAAAATTAATAATTAAAAAAAAAAAGAAAAGAATAACAAATTATGTAAAACAAATTGCTAATTTTTTTTAACGTGGACCTTTTTTAAAAAATGATTACGTCATCATTACGGATTTCGGATACGGAGCTTTTTCAGGTTCCAACTAATTTTTAAATTCAAAAGAAATAGAATGTGCAACAAATGAATATTTAATTGAAGATGTTTATTATTCTTAGATCCAAAATTAAATACTATAAATAAAAAAAAGTATAAAAATTTAAAGAAATATAGAGAAAAGACATTATTCACACAATAGCTGATTATTTTTCCTCATACTTGGTTGTGCAACTACTCAAAATCTTTCCTTTGCTATTTCTGCAAAAAGAAAAATAGGAGAAAATAAATATGGAATACCAAAGTTATTGATGGAAATTCTAGCATATATATATACATATAATATATGTATATATTATATATTAATATATATATATATATATTATATAATATTATATATATATAATTATTAGTTATATAATAGTATATATATATATTATATATATATTAATATATATATATATATATATAACTTATATATAATTTAGTGTTGCATCGATACTCAAAATTTGAGGCGATACCGATCCGAACAAGTACTCGCTATTTTTTCATTGCGATACGATACCGATACCGATACCCAAAAAATGGCCGATACCCCGATACCGATACCGATACTTTTATCCCTATATGGCCTAAATATATATATATAATATATATATTATATATATATTAATTATATATATTAGTATATATATATATATATATATATATATATATATAATATATATATATATATATATATATATATATTAATTATATATATTATATAATATATATATATATTATATATATTTATATTATATATATATATCTATATATATATATTATATTATATATATATATATATATTATATATATATATATATATATATATATATATATATATATTTATATATACTACTAATATATTATTGCTGATGCAGGTAAATCCGATCGCACTTATTAAAGATCCGCTCCGCTCCGGCTTTTCCTGCGGATGGTTGGCACGGATATTTATTGGTCGAGATTTGATAAGAATTTATTAAAAATCTTAAGATGAATCTTCAACGCAAATTTAAAATGAGAGCTACAGTGGACTGCGACTCAACTCGTGTAATGAATGAATGCATGATCTCAACATCATGAAGTTCATATATTTAGTCAACAGAGCACATAGGATTATTGATGCCAAAAAAAAATCAAGCGCTCTACAGCTTCTGTCTCCGTGTTAACACAAATTAATCTCAGCTTAAGGAGCATTTTGAACCATCTTCACATGAAAATGATGACGGTTTAAAAAGAATGAAAGATGTCATAAAACTAGAGCTTAAAAATACGCTTTAGGTTTGTGGAAATTAATGACCTTCATACTATGCAACTTACTTAGATCCCATTAGATAGTCAAGTTTTTTTTGTAACCATATTAGAACAAGTTAAATCGTCAGCTTGTGTTGCAGTTGAAAAACTTCAATCCGAATTAGTCTATTATTCGCCACCCATTAAAAGGGAAATCAACGAATCCACAGAACAACACTTCCACAAGTAAATCAAATAATAGATTCACTGGAAGAATTTCTACGTACAAGTGCAAGAAGAAACACTACGCACTTACAAAGATGTAGTGCAATGATTGAAAACTATCACCATGAAAAACGACTAGATACTATAAGTTGGTGGAAAGTTAAGTAAAATGTTTTCCACGTTCTTAAGTAACTTGCAAGGAAATATTTGGCCTGTCTCCCACTAGTGTTATAAGTGAGAGCTATTTTAGCCATGCTCGGGTAATATATATGACACGAGAAACAGAACTCTCAGTCAGAGAATAAGGCGTAACTTACATGTTTCTCAAGCCATACCTTCCTATACTTTACATTTTCAATACTAGTGCACAAAAGTTATATAATCCTTTGTAAAATCGTTTTATTAAGGTCGGAGGATGGGGAAAGAGGTTGGTCGGGTGCATTTGAGTTGGTTCACGTCTCGCACCCTGGTAACACAATAATATTAATAGATTGTGGCTAAAAACTCGAAATTTTATATATATATATAATACTATATATATATATTTATATAATATATAAAAAAAAATATATATTTATATACTATTATGATTAAGAACTATATTATATATATATAATATATATATAATATATATTATTATTATATATATATATATTAATATATATTTTATATCATATATATATATATTATATATATATATATATATATATATAATACGTATATATTATAAACATCCGCATCAGCGGATGTTAAAATAAACATCGCATACGCATCCGCACCGCATCGTGGGAATGCGAAAAAGGTGACATCTATGCATGCCTTAATATATTATATAATATATATATATAGTATTATATATATATATATATATTATATATATATATATAATATATATTTATTTAATATATATATATTAATAACAACAATAGAAAATTTTAATCGTAGCATTATGATTTTGTAGAAGATCGATCGTTCTATAATGATAACTCGTGCCTAAGCACGAGCAGCACGGTAGTATGTGAGTCGCCTTGATATTATATACTATATATATATATATATATATATATATATATATTATAATATATATATATATTATATATATATATATATATATATATATATATAGTATATATATATATTATAATAATATTATATATATATATTATATATATATATATATATATATAAAGCCGTTTTTTCGTTTTTTATACTTGGGCTTACGAAACGTAAGGAAATTCTCATATTTACGTAAGTAGTTTATGTTCATAGCCTTGCCCAATCCTTGGGCAGACTAAAAGGGGATTTAATGTTGTAGTTCTTGACAAGTAGAACTTCTATAAGCTGTACCACACAGTGTTGCAAAACAGAATGTTTTAATACCAGGGACTTATATGAATTTCATTCATATAAATCGCTTTAAATCTAATTTCTTCCAAATGGATATAACTCCATCACAATAGTTGATCAGTTGTTTGTAATTAAAACCATTTGTTATTTTTTTATTTCTGCTTATTCAAAACGCACGTACTCTAATACAATAGCTGATTCGCAATTGTTTTAAAAACAAAAAGTAGCGTAGCACAAATCGCGGTCGTTAAACTGGGAAATTCGTGCTAAAATGGGTGGAGCTTTCTACTTATCGGAGCGTAAGCACGAATGAAAACAATGAAAAACGGTTAAAATTACAAGCAAAGGAAATAATAAATTCATTCTATTCGTAAACGCTTCGTATTATTAAAATATTTCGATTAAAGTGAGATAAACTAAAGAATTTAGTCCCAAGTAAAGTATTTGTGGCTTGCTAATTTATTTACCGCAATCCCACTAAAATTACTTGGGACTAATTTCTTAATTTTTATCTTTAATCATAAAGTTGCGGGTCTAAGGTCCGCATACACAAGCCTTTGTTATTTTGTTCTGAATAGGAGTTTTTTTCATGAAGAAATCATTTCTTAGCCTTTAATCCTTAACATTTTGATAACTTGTTTCCTCGTTTTGTCGATATCAAACTTTGTACGCGCCTGTAAAATTAAATAGACATATGGTGTTTCCCTAACTTTCTGATTTATGCTCGGACATAATCCTGCATGGACCTTTTCCAATGTTCTTCCTTTCAGATTAAAACATTTTAAACAAAAACTTCCACATGCAAGTTTCTTATATCTTTTATTACAACAACTCAATATTGGCAGTTTTTTAAGATTAAAGAAAGCATCTCATGAACTTGAGGTACATATGTTTACAAATTTTTTGGCATATGACCAATTTTTAAATTATTTCTGGTTTATCCCAATCGCGGGCTCCATGCACAAGCATTTATTCCAATGCTTGCAAAGCAAAAGTAAACCTCATAAGATCGTGTCTCGGTTTTGCACGAAATTCAGGCAATTAGTTCGTGCAATCAGGAGTGCCAAGAAATACTATGGATGTTAAGAGTAGGTTAGTGTTTTTATATATAAAGATTCCAAATTTTTAAGTCTTCATCTTCGAAGATTTGAAAAATGGAGATTTTTGAAGAGGTCATCGGGTATTGAGGTTATCAAGTGTCTCTTTTTTACTGTCGATTGGAAGATTTACGATTAAAGCTGATTTTATTGAATGAAATATTCATCACACTTCAAAAAAATGACGGCGTGGTAGGCCCTACCACGCCGTCATTTTTTTTTGTACATTTTCGTAAGAACGTGGTAAATTCAGCAATCACAGGAAAAAGCAACTTTATAGAATTACGGGAATTCCTTACGTGTGGTAAGCATTTCTTGGCGATTTGCGCTAAGTTTTAACAAAACGAAACGCAAATTTTGAGCAATTTCTTACGTTTCGCAAGTACAAATGCAAAAGAAACGCCTTTATTAACATACAGTAGGTCAGATAGATAGATACGGAAGTAGTAGGAACGGGATTCCGGCACGAAAGTGGACCGGACGCTTTTTGACTTTTTTTGACGGCGGCTTTCTTGAGAACCCAAAATTTTTGAGAACCCAAATTTTGGGCAACCCTAATTTTTTTGGGCAACCTGAATTTTTTTTGAGAACCCAAATTTTTACAATACTTGTCTTTTAGGGAAGTGCGATTTTTGAGACCCTAAATTTTTTGATGAACCTAATTTTTGGAGAACCAAATGTTTTTGAGAACCAAAATTTTTTCTTTTTGAGCAACTCGTAAATTTTTCCTACCTTGTCCTTTAGGGGAAAGTCGATTTTTTGAGAACCCTAATTTTTTGAGAACCCTAATTTTTGGAGAACCCAAATTTTTTGAGAACCCAAATTTTTTGAGACCCAAATTTTTTAAACTCTTGTCCTTTTAGGGGAAGTCGATTTTTTGAGACCCTAAATTTTTTGAGACCTAATTTTTTGAGAACAATTTTTTGGCAACTTTTTTTTTGGCAACCTAATTTGGCAACCCTTCGCAGAAAGGGTTGCGCCAAACGGTTGCGTCAGCAACCGTTGTACGTATTGCCCCCCTATTTTGCGCCCCCTAATTTTTTCGACCATGGGTCAATTTTTGCCCACGGTAATTTTCCTGCCCTGTATGGATCTATCCTAACTTATTTCCATCCGCGGACACACACACCCACACATCACACCACACACACAAAACCACACACACACCAATTACTTACACATCAGATTTACTAACTCAACAGATTTACTTACACACAACAATTTACTTTAATAACACACAGTCCCACACACACACTATGTCACTTATACATACATTCACTATGACAGTTACACACACTATGACACTTACGTTTACACTCACACACTTGATATTTTGAATGTTCAACTTTGATGCCTCAGCATTAATGCTCATTTGGGATGGCTCAAAGTCATTTAAGCTCAAATTTGATGCCTCAGTATATATTGCCTCAGCAGTTGATGCCTCAACTTTGAAGGTTCATCTCTTGATGACTCATCTTTGATCCCAGCCTCCACATAGCCTACACCAGCCTACACCCAGTCTAACATAACATAACCTAACTAACTAACTAACCTAACCTAACCTAACCTAACAGCTAGACCTTAACTAACTAACTATCCTAACCAGCCTACTCTAACTAACCTAAACGCTAACCTAACATAATAACCACTAACCTAACTACCTAGCCTAGACCTAAAACCTAACCTAAGCTACCTAACTTAACCTAACCTAACCTATAACTTAACCAGCCTAACCTACACCTAGCCTCCACCCAGCCTTCAACTAGCCTACACCTACACCTACACCTATGACTCACCCAGCTTAGGCCAGTGATTACATCATCTGATTTCCATATCACCTAGCCTACCACTACACCTAGACTTCTCTACCAGACTTACATAGCGTAACTATCTAGCCTACACGTGTCCCTACAACTTTGATGTTCTTACCTTGTTTGACCATATATTTTAGCCTTGCCTGCATATACCATGGGTCATTTTGACTCACCTACTTGATGGCTTTTGATGGGTCCCAACCACGTAAGAAGTATCTAAGTGATGTTCTATTAGTATTCTATGATTATTCTATGAGTATTCTATGAGTGCAGGTGAGTGCCAAGTGAGTGCCAATGAGTGCCAATGAAGTGCCAAGTGAGTGCCATGGCGTGCCAAGTGGAGTGCCATACGTCTAAGTGAGTGCACATAGTGCCAACCTGTGAGTGCCAACTTTTTTCAAAGCTTTTCAGCCTCCCATGATTCCCCGAATACGCGCTAATACTGGGTACTACCCTAAGGTAATAGGGTATGAGGAATCGATTGGTTATATTACGAATCTGCTAGAATGCTTTCTACTATGAGTTAAGTATTTTCTAACACTTATACACACATTTCACTATGACACTTATAACAGCATTCACTGCACTTATTAAACCTAGACCTTAGTAAGCATTACCTTGCCATAAGACACTTACATTAACCATAGACACTTACATTAAACATATACATTACACTCGTACCACTACCACAGAATACACTTACACTCTACACTCCAAGACTCATCGAATTTTGATGCTCAACTTTGATGCCTATATTTCGATGCCTCAGCATTAATGCTCAGCATTGATGCCTCAAATTTGAAGGTTCATACTTTGATGCTCATCTTTGATGAAGTCATCTTTGATACAACCTATATTGATGATTCATCTTTTGATGAGCTCATCTTTTGTACTTCCCCTAGTTCATAAGCTAACACAGGCGCCGCATGCGCCCTCCGCGTGAAGATCCATGAACCCGCAACCCGCAGGTGCGACCGCCGCGTCCCCGTCCGCCGCGTGCGCCCGCAGGCGCAATATTTCCGGGTACCCGCCCGCCGCGTGCGCCCGAGGCAGCCTATTTCCGCGTACGCGGCCCTCGCGTGCGCCGCAAGGCGCAATTTCCTTTGAGAATGAAAAATATATATATTATGAGTCTTTCATTTTTTATTTCAATACTTAAACATTTCAAAGAATTTCTTTTCAAATTATACTATGAGTCCATTTTATTTCATACTTAACATTTTTATTAAAACATTTTCGTGAACTAAAACTGTTAACTCATTACGGACCTATTATTTAACACATATATTTATAAACATTAATTTTTTACTTAATATTTTTACTTAATACTTTTTAATTTATAATTTTTAAAATGTGCTTTTTGCTAGACAGTTTAGAATTTGCATTTATTCCTTTATTACTTGACAAATGTGTACGGAAATTTTATTAAAAATATCTTACACCTAAAGCAGTAAATCAGTAAATAATAGAGGTGTTACCTAACACCTAGGGGGGATTGGTATGCTTTTGGTTTTACTGCTTTACTGCTTTAACTCCTTGCCTTTACTGTTCTGCTTTTACACTCTCTGTTTACCATGCTTTAATATGTTTTACTCCGCTTTAAAACTCATTGTTTTTACTGCTTTAACCTCATATATTATTACATTAATCACTTAAAGCAGTAATCAGTAAAACAGTAAGAGAGTCCTAACACCAAGGGGGGGATTAGTATGCTTTTGTTTTACTGCTCTTACTGCTTTAATCATGTTTTATACTGCTTTAACTCATCGTTTTACCTGTTTTAACCTCAATATGTTTTCAACTGCTCTACCTCATTATTTTTAACATTTTGACATACTTAAGCAGTAATCATAAATCAA
>JABUQX010096367.1:0-48890 GCA_015478945.1 Trachelipus rathkii
TATATAATAATCCTATATATTCTACACAAAACACATACTTATATTTATTTTATTAAACAATAACCATTAAATATATACCTAATACTATATAAACTCACACATACAATATATCCTATACCTATCATACTACTACCCTACCTAACACTCTATACTTTTAATCCTTATATATTACCTAATAACCTCCCTCTACTCAGTACATATTTAATATATACTAACCCACCCCATACTCACCCACTTACGACCCTCCACACACCCGTGCCTCTAGGGCACATTAATATCATTTCCTACCCATGACCTACCATAGAATTTTAACAATATCTTAATATACTATATACAACCCCTATAACCATATTTTTACCCATATACATCTATCATAAATCCCACACCCTTATCTATATTCTATACCACATCCCTACTAACCTATATATCAACCTACCTACCTCCATATACCTTATACCCACTACCACCTATACATACTACCGATACTATCACCCAACCACAAATTTGATTTATATATACTATTATACTAATATCACCTCCTATATTACCCTCACCTATATCTATATCACCCTACCTACCTCATAATATATAGGTATGATATCTATCACTTATATCCAGGTCATGAATACATACACTACTATCACGCTCATTAACTCACTATATACTATATAATTATTACATACTTATAGTCTGCCACTCGTCGTGGCAAGTCTGGAAGCGTCATGTCGAGAATAGCTTGGGAAGCCCAAGCTAATGACATGAGAAGACCACAAGAGAAGGGGTTTGGACAGAGAATTGAAGAGCATGAAAAACTCTAGATGAGCATGAATTACAAGCTATTTTATTTATATTAGAAAGTGCGAGCAAGAACATTTTATGAAACTGAACATATACTCATTCGAAAAATAATCTTTTCTGGACCTCAATATTTCGAAACTTAAAAAAACTCACCCCCCCCCCCCCCCCCCTCGTTTTTATTATATATATATTAATTAGTTAGTAATTTATATTATATTATTATTCATTTATTTTAAATATTAATATCATATTATTAAATTATATTATTCATACACATAAGAATATGATAGATTAGGTGATATTACTCTCAATATTTTACTGAAGAAAACCTTTTGAGCAATTTTTAAACTTGGAGCTATATTTTTCATTAATAATTAATATAAATCTGTATATAGGTAAGAGAAATATTTGGAAATTTAAGTTCATTTAATGATATTTTATTATAATATGAATATACAGTCTATTATGAGATAGATTATTTAGCCTATTCAAAATTTAAATTTGGAATTCAAATTTCATCCTTTCTACAATTTTTCCTATTAATTTAATATGGTTGATATTTATTTGGTTATTATTAAGATAGTGATCGAGGAGTGGGAACCCCCGGAGGAACGAGACCCCAAAAGGAGAGAGGCCTATTGTTGAAAACTGAGGTAAAGTTATGGCGAAAAGAGAAAGCCTCCGGTGGAAAGACTACATGCGAAGCACATCCGGAATTTGACACATGAGATTCGTGAAATGCAATGATTGAATCTGGGGGCAAGTGGAGTTTGGAAGTAGAGGAAGAATTCAGAAGAAGTGCTGGCCCGCTGACAGGGTCTTGACCCTTCCTTCCTGATGGAGCGGTTGTTAAAAAAATTTTTATTTGATCGTGATATATTATGTGACATTTATTGATATGAATATCTTTGATCATTCTATTCGGTTATTATTATTATTTATTCTTTATTTTAAATATTCTTAATTATATAGAATGTAATGGTTTATTATTATTTTATTATTATATATGCCGTATTATTATTATTAGATAGAACCATGTAGAATTATGAAACAAGAGTTGATTAGACTTAATATTATAATCTTATATTATATATTTTCTTTAGGCACTGACTAGTCTAGTTTATTTAATCATTATATTTTATTTATTATAATTATTATTATTATTATTATTTAATTAGATTATTATTATTTATATATTATTTATTATTATTTTATATTATTATTATTATTAATTATTGTTATTAATTTACTTATTATTATTTAATTTATTTAATTATTATATTATTATATTTTAATTTATTAATATTATTATTATTATTATTTTAATTATATTTTATTAATTAAATTATTTGATATTTAATTAAATAGAATTTCATTCCCTTTATTATAACCAGTTATGATTCTCAATATTATTAATTATTTAATGTTAATTATTATATTTTTATTATATTATATTATTATATTATTATTATTATTAATATTATTATTATATTTAATTATTAACATTATATTAACAAAAAATTAATTCTATATATTATTAATTATTTATATTTATTTAATTATAATTACAATATTATTATATATATTATATTATTATTTTTTATTATTATATTATATTATATTTTATATTTATATTATATATTTATTATATTATTTAATTAATTATTATTGTCTAGTTAACTCTAGTTTATTAGTAATATTCGATATTTTTAAAGTTGTTTATTATTATCTATTATTTATTATTATTTATGATTTTATTATTATTATTTAATTATTCTTATTATTATATAATTATTATTATTATATTATATGCATCATTGCAATAAAATGAAGGAAGATTAAAATGAAAATAAGTTATGGAATTAGGGATGTAGTATTAGTATAGTATTAGTATTAGTAGTTTATTAAGTAGTATTAGTTATGTTGTATGTATTAGTATTAGATTATCATTATTATAATTTTTATTATTATTATTTTTTATTATTATTATTATTATTTTATGATATATTAATTTTTATATTATTATCTTAATTATATTATTTTATATATAATATATAATTATTATTTTTTATTATTATGATTACGATTTAATTATTATTATTGGATTTTATTATTATTGGTAATTATTATTTATATTATTATTTTATTATTATTAAATTTATTTATAATATTAATATTTATTATTAATAATTATATCATTTATTTATTATTATCATTAATTATAATAATATAAGTATTTTTTAATTATTATAATACTTTTTATATATTTTTAATTTATATCATAATTAATTTATTATTATTATATGGCCAACTATTCCCTATATTATAATATTAAATTATATATATCTAGTTAATAATAATATTCAATAAATTTTATTAATTTGTTTATATTTTAATTTATTTATTATTACATTAAAGATATTTCATTAATGTTTTGATGCAAAAGTTAAAATATTTATTAAAATAATTTATTAGTTCAAAGATTATTATTGATTATTATTGTGAAAGTTTATATTATTATTCATTCTTCTATAATCTTATATCTATCTTTAATTTTATCTATATTATGTCTTATATTACATATCATATATTATAATTTTATTATAATTTTATATTATTATATTATTATTATTAATATTAATATATTATCAATTACTATTATTTGATCACTTATTCTCAAAATATACTTTTTTTTAAAAAAAAACATAAATTTTATTTATCTTTCTACCTTAAATTGGGTTGATTTCGGAACGGGAGATCGGAATAATTTGTTTATTTAACGAGGCCACACCGTGTCTATCTTAATAATAATAATAATAATATAATAAAATAATATAATACATATAATCATATAATGAAATAAAAAATAATAAATAATATAATAATAATATAATAATAATAATAATAATAATAATAATTAATAATATAATAATAATAATAATAATAATAAATAATAATAATCATAAATAAAAAATATAATATTTATAATATTAAATAATAATAATAATAATATATGAATAACATAATAATAATAATAATAATAATACCATCACAATAATAATAATAACATAAATAATAATAATAGTATAAAATAATAATAAATAATTAATAATAATAAAATAATAATAATAATAATAATCATAATAATAATAATAAATAATAAATATAATAATAATAATTAAAATAATAAAATATAATAATGATCATATAATAATAATCAATATAATAATAAATAATAATAATAAAATAATAATAATTAATAATCAATATAATAATAATAATAATAATATAATAATAATAATAATAATAATAATAATAATAATATATTTATAATAACAATAATATATTTATATATAAAAAAAAAATTGACAACAAAATAAACGATTAACGAAATAAAATAAAAAATAATAATATAATAATAATAATAATATAATAATAATAATAATATAATACAATATTATTAAATATTAATAATAATAATAATAATAATAAAATAATAATAATATAATAATAATAATAATAATAATAATAATAATAATAAATAATAATAATACATATAATAATAAAAATATAAATAAAAATACTAATACTAATACTAATACTAATACTAATATTAATAACTAATACTAATACTAATACTAATAATAATACTAATTATAATACTAATACGCAATACTAATAACTAATACAAAGTAACCATCCGCTCCAGAATTCTTGCTAATAATCAATAATAATACCATAATATAATAATCAAGATATAAGAAATATTATTCATTATAATAATACAGAGTAACAGTAATGAAAACAAGAATAATAAATAAAAATATCATGAATAATACAGAATAATAATAATATATAATAATACATAATAATAATAATAATAATAATAATATATATAATAATAATAAAATAATAATAATAAAATATAATAATAATAATAATAAGTAAAAAATTAAAACTAAGGAGAAAAATACATGAGAGGAATATAATAATAATAATTATATAATAATATAATGATATAAAATAATATCATATAATATATATATATATATACTTATAACTCTCATAAGATTAATATCAAATTAATTAAAAAAAATTAAATATTAATGATATTATTATATGAATTAAATATTATTCATAAATTAAATACTAATAAGTAAATATATATATATAATACTATAATTATAAATAATAACATATAATAATCATAATAAAATAATATTATCATACTATAATAATAATAAAATATATTTCTCAGTGATAAAAATATTTACTGTTTAAAAATACCTCATATTGGCATAAGTGATTAGATTAATAATAATATACAGAGAGTAATATCTAAGAGTAATAATATATACTCATAAAAAATATAATATATAGAGCAGAGATTAGATGAATTATGAGTATCACAAATTATAAAAAATATATACGTTTCAAATTAATTAATAATTACACTTTCATAATTTATTGAATTAATAAAAAAATAAACTTATAATATAAATTATATATTATTTCATATTATATAAAATGTTAATAATAAATTTAGAGTTTATTTGTTTACTTTTCATTATATGAATTTTGCCCTGATTTCCAATAAATCTGTATTTTCTATTTTTTATGGTAAGTCTATAATTATTGATTATATTTATATAAACTTATAAATAATTGGTTGTAAAAAGAAGTCACACTTAATCTATGGAGATAGGAAATTAAATATATATATACTAATAATCATAAATAATAATAAGGATATATATAATTAAATAATTATAATAATATAATAAATTATTAAATATAATTATAATCATATAATATAATTAATATATAATATAATATATAATAAATACATATAATAATATATAAATAATCAATTAAATTAGAGAAGAGAGAGAGAGTTAAAATGAATAATAATAATAATTAAACTAATAATTTATTTACATACAACGGCTCACAAGGAATGAGGCAAGAACCCTGTCAGCGGGAGCCAGCCTCTCGAATTCTCCTCTATATCTTCGCAGAAACTCCATCTCCTCATACTATTGCATTACGAGAGAGACGCGAGCAATCCAGTTCTTATTCTCAATTGAGTTTCATTTCCATCACGACTCTTTCCGCAATCTTTGCCTAAGGTCTATCCTACTTATGGTATCGTTTCCTCGGTCTTCACACTCCTATGCTCTTCTTGAGGATATATTACATAATTAATAATAATATAATAAAATAACAATAATACAATAATATAATACATATAATATAATAATAATAATCGGATATTATTAAATTAAATAAATAATATGCAATAATAACAAAAAATAATAATAATATAACTAATAATATAATAATGAATATAAAGAAATAATACAGAGATATTATATTTATACTGAGAGAATTGGCATGAGAGATAAAATATATACAATAATATGTTTCGGTCAATATTTCAGATTGAATTAAAATTTAATTAAATAAAAATATACACGATGTATCATATAAATTTGCGATTTATTATAAGATATTTATCTTATTGCACTAATTCTGCGAGTCTACAGTTGTGGGTCTCCTCCTACCGCGCTCTAATCGCCATATCATTTCCAACTAATACTACTTCTTAAACCGCAAACATACTCTCTCTTTTCCTCTATAACATATGCGCGTCGCTGATGTGTGTAGGATAGTGTGTGTGTGTGTGTCGTGTGTGTGAGTGCGTTGTGTGTGATGTGTTAGTCGTTATTACTGCTGTGTCGTGTACGCAGAGATCTCCGAATCGTAGCGGCTGGCAATTAATTTGATCAGGCAGTTTTGCCAGGCGTCGTCTTTGACAGGCTACTGGCTAGAAGATTGCCCATTTGGAGATGATCAAGCAGTGGGGATCTTGCAATTAGGTCAATATTTTGGTTTGATAATGTAATTGCACTGTTATCGGTGTCAATCTAAAGCATAAAATATGTTGACTATTAGGAGAGATAATAATTGAAATAAATGGAGGTCTGTGTGTGCCGTGGAGTTGGATTGTCTGTTGAGAACCAGTTAGCATGACAAACGGGTCATGTTTACTTGTTTGATTCGTTGTCATCCTTTGACAAATTTTCTCAACGTCCTTCAAACGATTTTTATGCATAAGATTTGTAATGGAGGTGGAATTAGACCAAATGGCTATGGAATTATTTTTGAGAGAGCTCCATTACGGGTTTCACAAAAGTTTTAAGTAAGTGTTGGCAATGTATTTTCTTGGCTTCTTCGGCGTGGATAGTCTTTGACAAAAGTTTGTCTTTTATTGTGTATTTCGAAATTTCCGGAAGAGTGTTTAGGTCATTATGACCAAATTAAGTCGATGGCTTGACACAGTGAAAATGTCATGCCTTTTTTCAAATATTCTTCCAAAAGGCAATATTTTATACTTTTTAAACTCCATTCAAACGGCAACGCCATAGTACATTCGGACTCCAAACACTTTTTCTACATAACAACTCACGTCATTTAGGCAAAGGTTTTTAAACCATCCATTCCTTCAAGAACTTCAAACGACACACCAGAAATTCCTTACTCGAAGCAGGTCATTTTTTTCAAGAATCGACAAGAGCCTCTTAATCGGCCTATAGGATATATGTCATTGTTGGTCTAACAAATCCGCAGTTTCTATTGGCCTAATATGTATACGATCACAAAAAAAAATTAACGCGAGTTTTAAATTCAGTACAAATTGTTAAGTTCATTTTGAATCATCGGAGACTGTCCTTGAATATGTTCTTTCAATTCCACAATTTACCACTTTCTATTCGGAAGTTTAGGATGATCGCGCTTGCTAAGGAAATTCACTTTCATGACAGAGCTCTATTATCCTCTTACAAGGAAGTCACATTGGTCCCCCGGAACTTATCTGGTCTTTCAAAATTGCCGTTTATATACTCTGCTCTTTATATTTGCTAATTGTTTTTTTGAATGTGGCTGTCTGCAGCTGAATATCAAACGAACAGTAGCGTGTCGTGTCGTCTCGTGGATTGGTATTTAGTCAGCTTCTGGCAGGCCGCAATGCTAGTCTGGACATCCTTGGGGAGAGTGGGTCTCACTGGGCGATGAAAGTGAACTGTCAGAACGAAGGTCTAGCTGTAATAACCAGTAACAGCGGCCTAGTTGACTTCAAGGCAGCAAATATGAAAACGAAACCGCTAGTAGACATTAAAACTCTTTAGAAAAAATATTTATCAATAAGTTGTAATTTGATCGTAACTTCATTATTACTTGAATATCTAATTTACACGATCCATCTACTTTTTGCAGTTTTTTCACTACCTAATAAACCCTTAAAAACGTCGTCTGGTATACACCCATGTACTGGGTTCACTTTTTTATCTGCTCACTTAAGATAAGGGAGGGGCACGTGCCGCGCTGCCCCCCTGTTATATTACGCCATATCACATGTCGGGCGTAGGCGCAGGATTCTTAGGTGAGGGGCAAAGGTATGAGTGATATATTATATATATATTATATATATATAGTAGACTAGTATATATATATGTATTAATATATATATAATATATATATATATAATATAATAAATATTATATATATATATATATACTATATTAATATATTAGAATTTTTAATTGTTTTTTTATGTTTTTTTTTATTTTGCTGTAAGAGTGTTGATGTTATTTTCTGCAATTGTTTTTTTAATGTGTTGTCCTGCAGGTCTGATAATCAAGTCATGGGGTAATGCGCGCCCTTCCGTGAGTGATTTAACCAGCTTGCGCGCAAGCCGCCAAAGTGGTATCGACATATGCTGAAGAGTTCCCTAAGCCAAGAATGAGATTGTCAGAAAAGATCCAGCTGTATAAAAGGCACTAAACTAGTTGACTTTCAAACGCCCACAATTAACAGAAAAACGAAAGCACATTAAAACTTTAGAAAATAATAATATATATTAAGCTCTCCAATTATAAAGATAATTACTACTGTCATTATCTGTCGATTGATGTATGGGTTTGCCGAAGTCGTGCCTGTACTAATTGAAAGCCTTAAAGAACGTCGTCTGGCATAGGAAAAAAATATTTATTTCGCCAGATTTAGGGGGGGCCTAAAGTGCCCCTGCTTCTTGCACCCCGGCCTGCCTACGCGGCCCATGGCCCCATGGAATTAGTATGTATTTATCTAGGTATATATATATAGTATATATTTATTGTATTATATTAATCTATATATATATATTATATATATATACTTATATATATTATATATAATAACTGTATATATACGTATAACGTATCATATATATATATATATATCTATAATATTAATATATAATTATTATTAATGATTATATATAATATATACTATATATATATAACTAGATATATACTACATACTTATACTATATACTAATATATAATAGTTCTATATAGTAGTATATATATATAGTATAATAATATATATAATATATATATATATAATATTTATATATATATTATACTAACATATATTATATATATATATATTATATAGCTACTATATATATATAATTCTATATGACTCTTTTAACTATACCTAATAGTATTATATAATATGGTGATATATATATAATTTATATATAGTATGAGGTAAATATTACGGGCTATTATAACTACTATATAAAAGTATATGTATTATTACTTATGTAGAGATAGGTTTTTTACTTAAGAAGGAAGATTTATTTGCTTTTGTTTCGTAAATACAAATTTAAGCAAACAAATAAAAGCACACACACGTTAGGCGAAAAAACTAAAAGGTTTAAATTTGAACTGAGGGCCCAAGCAGAATCTGGCGACATCATGATGTATCGAGAGAGCCTCAAATACTGTATTTCCGTCTCTTTTCTCTATTAAATTTAGCCAAAGTTTTAGCAGACCAGACATAGTAGCAAATAAATAGACATATAAAATTGGTATGTATGACAGTAATGGCGTAGTAAGAGCATGGATGAACAGAATGATATAGTCGTAAACAATAAGAAACGCGATACCGATAAATTTGGGAGCGGCCTAAGAACCACATAGCCCATGATAGGCACAAAGGTTATCCTTTGGAATTATCCATTCTTCTCATCCTATGCGAATATCTGACGTATCGCTATAGGGATGAAAAATGTGATATCCAGAAGGATATCCTTGCTGCTATATGGAAAGACATACTTTACATATTCTTATTTATTTGCTATATCTTATTCTTTTATTTCTTATTTTATTTAGTCTTATTTATTTATTTATTTTATAGGAATGGGGGCCAGGGTTGAATTAGTCTGAGCATTCGCCTATTAATTTCTGTTTTTTATTCCTTTTTGGTTGCTATTCATTTGCGAATTTCTGAATAAATTTTGATTTTCATCAAATTTGGCCTGAGGAACAATGGACGAGGCTCAGGCGGTCCGCGCTACCTGACGCTCCATAAATGTAGATGAATAGACTGGGTTAGATTAACACGCCTAGCATGAAAGGGGCTGGATGTAGTGGAAAAATTATACTGGACATGTGGTAGAAGTATAATTCAAAATTGACAAAAATAATTTTCCAAACATGTCCAACATACATAATTCTTTTTGTATCTTTTGAGTTTTTTTTTTTCGGGTTGAGAGTTGATAATATTTTTGCCAGCTCGCGACTCCTTCTCACGTCGCGCATCCAATTGATAATGCCTTTGCTCCGACCTCACGCGACCACACTCGCGACATTCTTTAGACGGAGACGTCACCAGAGCCCGTCCCCAACAACCTGCACGTCAACCACACTCCCCCGACACCCGCGGCTGATATCATAAGCCATCCGCCCCCCCACCACACCCCCACCCACAGCCCACCCCCCCCCCCCCCCACACTGCCCCTCCGCCCCCCTACCTCCGCCACCCCCGACCCCCCACACAACCACCCCCCCCACCCACCACCACCCCACCCACATCCCATCCCACACACCCTCCCCCCACCGCCCCACCACCCGCACCCCCCCCCTCCCACCACTTACGCACGCCCCACACACAACGCCCCGCCCACACCCCCCTCCCCCCCCCCCCCTCCCCCCCCTCCCCCCCCCCCCCCCCCCCCCGCCCCTCCCCGCCCCACCTTACCCCCCCCCCCCCCCCCCCCCCGCCCCCCGCACACACCCCCCCGACCGCCCACCACGGCTTCGCTACCCCACACCTACACCACACCAGCAACACCACCACCGCCCCACCCAGCGCCCCCACAACGTACGTCGACACACGACCTTACGCCGCCCCACTAGAAACTCCGACACTACCGACTCACGACTCCGACTCCGACTCCGACTCGACTCGACTCCGACTCCGACTCCCTCCACAATTTCATAATTTGCCGGATTCGGTTCCGACTTCCCTTATTTTAGAGAAAAAATAATTTTCGCCTCAGGTTCCGGCTCAGTCCAACCAAAAAAATTCAATCCGACTGCGGCTACACCACAATATATTTTAGGCTCCTGCTCCGGCTCAAAGTAAAAACTTGCGACTCCGTGGCTCCGTCTCTGACTCCGGGCTCCCGACTCCAAAACCCTGATTTTCTTATTAGAAAGCAAACTGATGGAGCTACTTTCTTTTGCGCAATATGTCTTTTCAGAATTGAAAATTTTGAGCCATTTTTGTCATCTGTCTCAACGAAAATATGTTGGGACAGTTTTTGTAGTGTAGTTTTAAAGTGTGGAAGTAGTAACAAGATGAAATTGTTTGTAAGTGAAGAAAAGTCACAAAAATAAGTTTCCTTTTCTTCCGTTGAAGATTTTCGGAATTTCCAAAAAAGATTTTATTGCGATACAAACAGGAAAGAAGCGACATTTATTCTTTTCTATATTTTCCTGGTACAGTTAGAGATCATATGATCCCATTACAAACTCATCATTATTACATTCAGGCACACCCAAAAAAACATCAGACACACACAGCACACACACAACACACACACACAGTCAGTCATCACACCACAACACCACTACTAGCACACAAAGCACATCACACACCAACATCGACACACACACATATATATTGAATATTATATATATAATATATATAATATTATAATATATATATATATATATATATATATATATATATATATACTATATATATATATATATATATATATATAAATATTTATTATATATATATTTATTTTTTTAGTAATAAAAAATTTACTTATTCTAATAAAAAATTAATATTTTCAGAATAATTTACTTATTAGTTTTCAATGTAAATATGGCTTTACCGCAATTGGAGCTACCGCATTGTGAAATTTATTCTTCAATAGGCTAATTGAACGCTGGCATTTCAAGAAATGGCATGCCCTGGCACACAAGCATACATAGTGCGCTGAGGCCTTCAAGCATAGAGAGAAAAATTGAACGTGGCTGAGATAAAATTAACGAGAGCAATAATATATACACTTGACCTGCCTGCGGAACGCCTCTATGCCGCAGAGTACAAGTGGCGTCAATATGAATCCGAAGAGGCACCGAACCCTGGATGGATCTGTCTGGAAACGGCATTTAAATAAAGAAAGGGGAGGCCTGTCCTCGAAACACCATAGCAACGAGTGGGCAGTTAGGAAAACCTCAGTTCTCGCACGGCTTGTGATGCATAAGCTTTTCCAAGGTCATAAAAGACACCAAAAAAAGCATCCCACCAGTTGAGAAGGGCTTCCCAGATGTCCTGATCCAGTTTTATCAAGGGATCCACGGTCGACCGATTTTTGCGGAACCAAGCTGAAGTTTGAAGAAAGCCTGGTGACTCTCCAGAACAGGGAAAAGGTGCCCTGAAATCATTTTCTCCATTAATTTACAAGTGTGACAGGTCAGCGAAATTGGTCTTTGGTTGTCCATTAACTTCGAATCTTTCCTAGGTTTGGGGAATAAGATTGAGATTTGAGATATAGAGAATGGCCAAAGAGGATCTCGATCCAGAATTTCTGTCTAACAATCCACACAAAGAACCGCTGATGTAGAGGGGTGAATATGACGGAGCATTATGTACAAAATTAGGTCTGGGCAAAGGGCACCGTCTTTGCTGTTCGCCAGTGCAGTTTGATACTCTGCAAGTGTGAACGGCGGTCGTTGAAAATTTAAGAACCGCAAAAAAACGGCGGCAAGCCACGGTTGTTTGCAAAAAGTTTAGGAACCGCGAAAAAACTGCGCACAACAGAGTTTATACAAAAAATTCATTTTCACTCCATACAGATAATATATATATATATATATAATATATATCATATATATATACTATATAATACTATACTATAGTATATCATACTTATATACTATATCCATATATTTTATAATATATATAATATATCGTATATCTATATATATATATATCATATATCATATCATATATATATATATAAAACGGAAGAATGACTAATAGCTTAAGACACTAACGGATAAATTAAGTAATAAATCATGCGAGCTCTAGAGAAGAGATTAGTAAGCCACGTAACTATCAGCTAGAGAAAATTCTTAAATATTTGTGTAAGCAAACATTGAATTAGATAAATTATTATTTACACAAAAGTCACATACTAAAGCTTTTGCGACGACGTGTTCATGCGATTCAAATGTGTTGTAATGAATAAGACTAAAATAAATAACATCTTCGCTAGGTTCTGGGAAATAGAGTATTGAAGATTTGAAGAATAGAGATGGAAAAGAGGCTTCGAATGCCAGATTATTCTGTTATACAGATCCTCACAAGAAGCCCTGATGTATGAGGGGTGAATATGACGGAGCATTATGTACAAAGTACAAAATTAAGTCTGGGCAATAGGGCAGCCTAGTTCTTTGCTGTTCGCCATGTGAGCAATGCTTGATACTGTGCAAGTCTGTCGCAACGGCGTTCGTTGACAAAATTTAAGAGACATAACCCGCCAAAAAACACCGCAACCGCGGTTGTTGAAAAATCTTTAGGAAACCGAAAACAAAAGACCCTGCCAACAGCGGTATATGCAAAAATTTCAAATTCACTGGTCCATCACTAATCATAGTATATATATATATATATAATATATAAATTATAATATATATATATATATATATATTATATAAATTATAATATATATATATCATATATATATATCATATATAAGTATATATTATACTATATATACTATTATATATAAGTAGATAATATATATATATATAATATATATACTAGTATATAATATATATAAAATATAATCTAATATATTATATATATATATATATATAATATATTATATATATATAATATGATATATATATATAATATAAAAGGAGAAACTGATAATAGCTTAAGCACTCAAGGTAGAAGTTAAAATAACATATGCCTCCAATATGAATGAGACTTAGTATAAACTAATCTCTCTTCTGAACTGAATAAAAATATAAACATCCAACATTTAGGAAACTTTCGTTAATTAGTATTAAAAGGCAAAGTGGGTAGAGTTGAATGTGAACTCGTTCAAAATATGAAGAAGATTACCCTTTTGTCCTCTAGGACATGGGTTCTACACCGGTAGGGAATTCTCCTCCGGGGGATGGGGGGGATGGGACCGCTATTCAGCAAATGTGGATGTTATCCGTAAACATTATTTATATTCAATTCTGTATATTATATCATAGTTTGTTTTTAATTCAAATTACTTCCTGCGACATTCCATAAAGTGTTATTGAATTTCGCATCATTCCTACCAATTGCATTAACTCTAATTGTCTTCAACAGTTGTGTGTCACAAAATCGCGAGCTTCCGACATATAAGTTAAAAAAGAATTGCCAATTTTAATTCATCCAGTCTGTCTAGCGCTCCCGGTGCTCAAAATCTCACTCCGGCTCTCCATTGATGGAAAGTTGTCATTCTAACACCATTTTCGTATTCAATATCCTACACTATTCGTGTTCGAATCCTTATAAAGGGTAAACGTCCACTCTAGCTGCCTTTCTACCTACAGCCTATCTACGTAGCCACTACTTTACGTTGAAATGACGTTAATGCGCCCACGCTCTTTCATTTGCCCATACTTGCCCTTACAAGCTTCCGCCTAACACACCGACTGTTCGTTATATTTGCTCCTTCTGCAGTGAAAATGCTAAAAACTGAACACGACGAGTACCACTTTTGAGCTAGAACACCTACCGACTTACGTGCCCGGACATTCACTGTCTGTTCTTGACAGTCTGGTTGGCGAACACACTCTCGTAATTCTTACAGCCCTGCAACACTTGACAATCGATGACTACCAAGGATCCTGCTACCCGCATCCTCTCGCCCACTTCTAGTTTACATTCTTGATCAGCTGAATAAGCGAAATTCCAGTTAGCTAAGCCGCAAATGCGAATATATCGACTCAACTTTTTAGAACTAAAAGAATTCCCAGACAGTACCCCTACTACAAACGAGAAAGGATCCGTTAATCAACTAACCATACACCTCACAACTTCTCCTGGCCCGCACCAGCCCCTACTGCTCATTACAGAAAGTTAGGGTTAAGTCCAAGGCGCATCTTGTTGCTGCACAGTGTTGCTACTCGCAGAGGACACGTCGACTCCCTCTCCCACCAGAATCCTCTGTATTTTCCTGAGAAACCTAAAGTAACCACGACTCTGTTTTGGTCCACTGACCAGCTGCAAATACAGTATTGAGGTTGGATTTACCCAATGTAAAAGCCCTAGCGCATTAAATCCTCGTTCAGTATGACACCAAATAGGCTTTCCCCCTTTCCCCAACCGACTACAAATCATACTGAATGAGAACACATTGCTCCCTTCAACTCTCGAAAGCTCACACCCTCACCCCTGGAAACAACAACATTATATCCCCCCTCTGTGTGTCGTCAGCCTTTTAACTTTGTATGCCACAACGGTACTCGCGCTCTCAAACGACGTCAGAATCGCGGCTCGATTGAGCCAGGCGCCTCGACAGACTCGTCTCCGTGTGCTCGCCTTGTTCAACCCTTACCCCTTCATCGCGCTACCCAAAAGCTAAACCAACAGCGAAAATACCACAAACATCACGGTTCTTTCATGAGCCTTTCTTTACCAACCTTCAGTATACTATCTTACGCCTTATCACCTCAGACCTAGTATATTTTCACCAGCCTCCTCCCACGTACTGACTCATCCTATTTTTATATCATTTATCACTACCCCCACTTTACTTTGGCCCTTACTCCTTTATCTAGCTTCATCTTTGTCACTCCACGACCATTACTACGGTAATATTATCATACCTACTATAAATACTCAATACATCCTTATATACTATATACTATATATATAATACCTCTATAATATACGCTCTATATATAGATATTAATAACCTACTTATATATACTTATATATTTAACTACTCTACCCCCCTCTCCCTCATGTATACTATATACTCCCTTGAACTAAAAAAAAAGCCCTACAGTCATTCGAGTTTAAAATTTTAATCAGAAAAGGTTGGACATACTATCGAGCTTGGGAAAACTCAGCTTCTCAAAATAATATAGAATCCTTACGTAAACTGTAAAATATACATATACATAATATTATACTGAAGGAAAAAATAACAAAGATTTCTCAATATTATATGTTATTCTCTCTCTCCCCTTATTTCTTGAAAAGCACCATTATGTGAGTTTTAGACAACTTGGGACAAGGGGCCATATTAATATTCCATATCTAAACATAGCGAAGTAAGAGGCGTACAATGGAAGGAAAAAAATGTAAACCACGCTGAACGTACGGTGGACCCACAATTTCGCAGATCTCTGTCCTTATATTATTAATTAATAACTTCTTATTGTTTCACACAGTCATGGAGTCTGCGAAGCACCGACGTAAAGGAAAAGGTCAGCGAATCATAACAGATGTTTAAATATTATCTTACCTATGAATATCAAATTCAAGCGAAATTGATTTATATATGATTTCTGAATAAAAATTACAACTATCCCATTTCATTTCATTCCAACAGGTTGAGATGACCGGAAGCAGCGTTTTCGATTACATTCACACTGAGGATCACCAAGAAATGGCTGATCAACTTTGCCTCACGTTGTCAACTGGTCAACCGATGCCATCACCGTCTTCTCTTACGTCAGAAGACAATAACGTCTCTTCAGACAAGGAACTAATTGTTACATCCTGAATGTCGAGATAATACATCTACAATCGCCACACTTTCTTTATCGGTCCATTCTCCAACTCTCGTCTCATCCTCTCTCTATCTCTCATCATCCTCTCTCTCCTTCTCTATCCCTTTCTCGTCTCTCCTCCTACTAATAATAATCCGTTACATACTAAAGCTATTATATACTTACTATCAGTAGTATACCCCATATACATTATCCGTATAATAGGGATCAGCCCTACTATTAACTATTACTACCTACTCATGCTACTATACTTTCACAGTGTACTCATTCTATTGCATACTATAATAATACTAACTACCTACTATCTATTTATACTTAGACCTTACCCTTATCATACTTTCACGTCAGTCCTCCGGCACTGCGTATACCACATTACAATTCATTGACTACTACATACTTTTTATATAACAAATTGTCCCAGCTCCCAACGGACAGCGCCCTATTTCCCAAGGTAAGGTACTAAAAAAAATGAATAAAAAGAACTAACACCAATACCTTTACTCCTGTTTCCCGCAATACTATCATACCTACACTATACTCCACGATACTATACGGACCCTATATCCCACACCCACCCCCACCATATATTACCACGCCTATACCTACTTCTTTATTATTTACCTCCATACTACATATATATTACTAACTATCTTCTAATATGACCTCTACGCTCTACCATTATCTCACTATATGATATTATATCATATCTATAATCTATCATAATATATATTATTATAAATAACTAATATACAATAAAAAATAAAACTTAATATTTAATTAATTAATTATTATAACTTTATATTAAAAGCTCTAAAATAAATATCTAATTTAAGTGTGTGCGTGTACTTAAAATTTAATCAATAAAAATTAACCAAACCTATTATAAATTCTATTGCTCGTAAATTTAACAAATTAAAAAATAATATATTATATTGTATATATATATATATAATAGTATACTATAGTATAATACTATTATATACATATTATTTAACCATCTCTCAGGGGTAGGGTTCGCCCCTGTCAGTTGGAACAGCACTTCTTCCTTCTGACCCCCCTCTCCTGACATTACTTTGACTACTAGGCAACTCTACGAAAACTATTCTCGCGCAATGCTTCTCGCGATGCCCAAGTCTTGAGGTTCACTCCTAGTATAAACGGTCTTCCACCCTTTCAGTCTGCCTACTGCCATCATTCCTTTCATATAGGCCTCGAAACCTTTTCTCCCAGTCGCTCTACAAGAAATCGCGTGTTTCTGGCCGCATATCAAGATTCCAAGTTGGTCCAGAGCTCTCCTCTACCATCAGGCAGTAAAAGTCAAGAGTCCACGTTACCCTAAACCTTTCCTCTCCCTAATATAAAATTATATACTAATTGATTAAGATAAGAAAAGGTTATCTACCTTACTTATCTTTAGAAGACAAACGAAGAGGTATCTCTTCATATGATCCGGAGGTGAGTCCGCTTAATACCTTCAAACTCAACTGGCCAGAACTAATTTAAAGTTCAACGTAGTGATAAAACCTTAACAAATAAAACGAAGAATATTTGAATGTGAAAAATTAATTTATTCCCAAAAACGACCATGGAGACGAACAAAGAATCGGAATAACAGATTATGGTTTTAAATGGTAGATAAATTAAAAAGTTAACCCACATTTGTTAATTAACATAATTGAATAGAAATCTTAGTCCTGTACGAAAAAATTTAGCAAGTAACCACAACTAAATTTATAAAACTATAAAATATTAGGTCTCATATCCTCCCATTCCTAATATCACCTAACGTGAAAAAATGAGACATACTAAATTTTAGATAACATCCCTAGCACAACACATGCTAGCCGCAAGGTTCTCATCCAAAAGCCTATTGCAACTTCAATTTCTGAAAAGCTATTCACACCTTAGAAGTTCTTGCAGCCGTCAGTCTTCATTATTCTCTTATATTCCTTCATCTCCTTTGTTCTTCTCTCTTTTCTTTCTCCTATTTTTTAATCCCCGTCATTTTCCCGACAACAGGCTTCAGGAATTCACATATAGGAACCATCATATATTATGCGGGGTACTATACCCTTTCACCTTATTACCCTAATTGGGATATATTTATTTCCCCCCTAATTCTCTGTACCCCTCACTGGTATACACTACTATGGCACTACTATTTCATATGCCTGGTCCTTTAGAGTAACGTAGGGTATTACGAACCCTACAACTTTATTCGCCCTACTCATATGATGCGTATACCTACTATCCTTTATAAGGCGCACGCCATAATTTATATATATACATTAGGCCTAATCACACACTAGTAACCTCCCCCTATATGACGCCTACCCTGCCCTACCCCATAGCACTACCTACCTAATATATATGTAGACGCAACTACTATCATATTTCACACCTTGCCCACCTCATATTAGGGGCATCACACCTCATTCGCCTATAGAAGCACCTAACCTTTTAAGTACACCACTCACCTCTAATACTATAGGGCCTATCACAATATATTTTAGGCCCCCTACATTATAGCCCAAACTAATAAACAGTAGTACCACTTCTAGATCAACCTTTAGAGCCCCTACACGGTAGCCAAGCAAACCCGTCAACCTTCACTATACCGCAGTTTATTAATTATTCATTTTAAAATTGTAAAATATTCGTAATAAATTGACGATTTCTCGAATTTTTTCAGTGTCACACCTGTTGACGTCAACCTCGACAGACCCATTTCCAAGTTCGAACGGTCCCTTTTGCATTCGAAACCGAACATCCCACGCGCCTTACGGAAAAGCGAGGTATGTATTTCCAAAAGCTCAGGAACATGGTTGAGTGATATAGTCTTCGCAAGTATAGTATACAGTCACCTTATTTATTATTAGTGATAGTCAATCCTTTTAGATATATATACTGATATCACGTAATTTAGCCCTTGCTCGCCTCTCATCACCGGCCTATTACCTATTACTGTACCTTCCGGCTCTCTACGCATACTACTACCTCACACAACTACAACCCTACCCTCACCACCCCTCATACCTACTACACCTACATACACCTATCCCTACTCACACCCGACACCTCCCTCAGTACCTATTTAATAATATCATTACCCCCTTACTCAATTGCCCTATTACCTATCACTTCAGCTTAGCTTTTGGGTTTACATTTAAACGCAAGCTTCTGTAACCGTAACTATTATTTATTAGGTACTCTATAATACTTTATAGCCTATAATATACCTTTTGACGTAAGAACATGTACCTAATATAACCTTAACCCACCTACATACACTATTATATTATAGGGATAGTACATATTTAGTCATATATACCTCTTATAATATAGATGAAGTAGCCACCCTCTCGTCCTCCCGCGTTACTCATATTAAGTAATTACGATGTATGCGATTACGTAGGCCACGTTACTATTAATATGCTACACCGCAGCTTACATATGACTCCCTAAACGGCCATCATATAGATACGTCCCGATGGGGCATTAGTTTATAAATATCATCATATACATATATATACCGACTATAAAAATATAAGGCCCTACCAGCAGTTATAGTATACATTACCCACCTGATGAACTACATATAGTCAAGTATATCGTTAAGTGTTATATATAATATCTATATACACCAGACACACCGCCAACCGGTATATAAGACTATATATTAATAACTACACATATCTACCACTTCATCTCTCAAATATACCCACACTTCATAACCTACGTACTCAACCTAAACTATATATATATATCGCCATACCACTATAATTATAACCATCATACAGCTACCAAATAACCTACCACAATAGCTAGATCTAACGTAATATATACCGGCCCAATGACTATCACGCAAAAGAACCTAGCTATATATAAGCTAATTAAATCTCAGCAGTCTATCCACTGAGGGAAGTTGCTATAGTAAAGCCAATATTAGAAGGTTTATTACACTTTACTATCTACCTATCGGATCAAGGTATACTTTTTAAGTATCGAATAACTAGAATTCATGAAAGATACTCAAGAACAAAGAAAGTGAGCACATAAATGTATACAACACACGAAGTCTTAGATTATAAAAATTTGATGCAGCAACACTTCACATCATCCTCCAAAACCTCCAATATATATATACTACGTTATATATACGCCCCCACTACAACCCATTATACTCAACCAAGGCAGCTTACCTGATAACAAGTTGAGCCCTACCTGCGTATACACTTACATTTATACCCCATATATACTTAATTCTTTATACCTACTTAAACCACTAGTTTATATTAGTAACAACATATCGCGACAACACTACTCAAACGATACTCTAAACAGCAACCTAAGCTTACCCCCATAATATGACAAGTATTAGTACCGAATCCCTGCTAATATACTATTAAATTAATATAATTTATCATCCGCATATTATATATATAAACCCTAAACTCTATTAGAAAAATCCATTTTTTTAATACCACAATTTTGTATGACGTCTAAATTAAATATAAGCATAGCTGTAGAGAGAAGTGTTTTATAACACTATATACTCACTTCTGAAA
Source organism: Trachelipus rathkii (assembly GCA_015478945.1). Taxonomy (NCBI): domain Eukaryota; kingdom Metazoa; phylum Arthropoda; class Malacostraca; order Isopoda; family Trachelipodidae; genus Trachelipus; species Trachelipus rathkii. The sequence continues at coordinate 21,503 of JABUQX010096367.1, forward strand.
TCTATGCATTCACCACGGAACGAGGATGTACATGCCACAGAGTGAGAAACTAAAGATAAAAGATGTGTAACTATTTTACCAGAGAAGAAGAAGGAGATCTTGATGGCAAGTGAATATTGCATCAACAGCAGCACGGTACGCTGAAAAAAGCTAATAGATGAAAGTCTAGTCTTCTCGTATGCACAATTTCCATACATATATTTAAGAATCTTGTGAAAAAGGACTGGCAAGCTTACCCGTACGTTCTAATGCATTCATAAAGAGACAAGCTTTTCAACAACTAAGTCTTCAGAAAACCTAACTTGAGAAGTACTATTGAGATAAACGGACTTATTGAGACTTGCCTTCCTTACTCTGACCATCGAACATATTAAACTTAAAAAACAGAAGATGCTATCCAGACTTCGACTCACCTCATGTCTAGGCCGATGTAATTTAACAATTCTAGGGTAAGATGAATATCTAGTAATTTATATAAATCTATCATTTTTTAGGTTAAAACTTTAATATTTTGTCCTTCCACTTTACCTATATATATATATATATATCATATATACATATATATATCTATATATATAACATATCTACACCACAGAGTTAATTACTGTATAATGTATTTTACTATAATAATACGGGTCTATCTTACTCAGGTACTCATACCATTACCTATGATACTATTCACCTTACATTTCCCTCATGGCTCCCTTCAATACCTATCCCATCTCCTATCCTAAACTTACATGGTACTATATTACGTCCCTTATATAGATTACTCCACCGGGCTCGTCGCCTTGCTTATTTAACCTGACATATCAGATACTAAGAGGAACCCCGTTCCTGTCTATCCTAGTTCCTGCATCAACCGCGTTTCTAGTAATGATACTATATATAGTAATTACCCTTCTGTCTAATACGTACAAACACTCTAACAGCTATTAATACTAGGGACTCGACACACAGCACACACGATATTTGAGTTGAGCGCCCCCCGCCGAGAATAACATATTTTGTGATACGGACACAAATCCGGAATATTCCGTTACTATTGATGAACCAGCTCTATACTTGTAATTGTTCGCTATACGCTGAATTTCACCTTCAATTAGTTCTATATGTCTTTGACCTTTTCACTTAATCTACTCGCTACCTATCTTACCCTATCCTCATTAGTAAATTCTGTAATTCGAACACCACACCTCACCAAACTCCCACCTAACATAAGTATATAGTATAGTAGTATACTAGTAATTACTTAAGATGCATATATATTATATTCATAACATTAGTATTATATAAATATATATATTATACTAGCAGACTACACTTCATTCATAGCATCAATATCACAATCCTTTCGAAGATATTTATCTATTTGAACCAGCTATATACATAATACATCATCAATAAGACACGTACATTTACCATAAATGTAATACTAATTACCATGTAATCACTGATTTCAGACTTCTCAGTAAGTACAATGTATGCAAGCACCATCTTGTATATTTACCTTATCTCCCATCACAATGCAGTTAACATCTCCAACTACACTACAATGACTCAACCATAAATATACACCTACATATATACTCAACATCAATCACAGAGTTTATATTACACTACACAGATTTACTACATAACTACATAACAATCAGATTACCTGCACGAACACCGACAATTCATACACCCGACACGACTACAACACAACACCACACACCAGCATAACAGCATACATCTACACACCAAGAACCTACCGCACGTCCTAGTCTAAGAGCACATCATTATTTGGTAGTTTTATTATAATATTTATTATCACGACAAATATTACTAAGTATATCCATGCTAAACTATAAAAAAAATTGAATTTAATCAGTGGTAATACACATGATACAATAAGTTACGAAATAATTAATATGAGATATTCAAAAAAAACATATTAATACAATGCTAATTAAAAATAAAAAATGAATATCTCGAAAGTACGACATTTACAGAGCACAATACAACCATAAGTATTATCTCCAATCAGCGTAAAAATAAAAAGCTTATTACAAAAAAAATTAATAGAGAAAAAATTAATATATAAAATTAAACATAAAGCATTAAATGTACCTTAAACAAATATGGAGTATTTTTGTAAGAAGTTCAACATAAAATGAAATCACTCTCCGAAAAGTAAAGTACACTAACAGAAAAACGACAATTACATATGTTGGAATCAGCGAGCGTAATAGCCTTACTTATTACAACTGTAAAAATTTTTTAAACTTTTTTCTTACAATATCAAAATAAATACCAAAAAAAAAAAAGCTATGGAACGCTCGAAGCGCACAGAGGAATGTAGGGGACCTTGTCCCACAATAACCTGTTCCGTAGGGAGTTAAGAAGCTCTTCGTGGCTAGGACCCGCACGACTATCACAACACACATCACAAAAATAGCGGGGATCCTGATACCCCTCTTCTACCATGGAGGGGATAACTACGCCAGCACACCAATATTTCATGAATCGTTCTCCTTAAAATTTACGGAGAGGCCTACCATGAATAACGACTACTTGATCCAATCAGTGGCATGACAATCACCTCTTGGACTTACCTTATACAAAACAAAGAAAAAACAAAAAGTTTAAACTGACGCGCCACGCTTTGTTAATCACAGCACGATAACGCTCGATCTGGCGAACTATCTACTCTCCTTCTCGATTATACATAATCCCTGAACACCCTTACATTAAACTATAGACATGTTAGCACACATAATACTCACGAAATAGATGAAAATCAAAACAACACCAAAGAACAGAAAACAAATTCGGAGAAACTGACGTGAGAGTCAAAAACAGAACAACCGATTCCATACTACCAAAAACATTAGGAGACACTTTTCTGGAAACATGTGGGCATAAAACGCTCGGTACTACTATAAAGTTAATGGCATAAATAGGAATAATATACTATATTATGAAGAGAAGATAGCTTACTACAATAATATCTCATATAACCAATATACATAAATAGGTTAATCCCCGTAAAGACTAAAGTAATTTAAAGCCCTATATAATACTTTTTGATTATATTTCGCTGCAACATCTGTATCGAACTTTAATCAGGTAAATCATGCTTTCCTACGATGATTGCGTAGAATTACACACTTATAATACCTAACACCCAGTGGTCGATCCAAAACGATAGATATCAGTTATAAGGAAAATACTGTGCTTAAATCTTGTTATGAAGAAATAACTAATAGACATAAAAGCGTGAAACAAATATTAAATTTGTAAGAAAAAAACAACGAAAAAACATTTATTTATACATCAAAACAGTATTATGGAATTTAGCGCTGAATTAATTTTTAGAGGCTCGAGCGCGCGAGCCACTCTGATGATCAGGAAGGAGAAGCGTATATCCCCCCCCTCAGTCCCTAAGCGAGAACGAGAGACATCAGACTCTTTGAATCTTTGCGGTTAACCCAGGTTATATACTTTTAATCTAATACAAATAAGTCTGATTTTTATAATAATCAAATCTACTCTACTACAGTAGCTCAAATGAATTACACATACATGCACTTAGACGATCTTTATATGCTTACCTCACCGTATCTTCGAGAAGAAGCTAACAGAGACATAATTTTCATACAACCATTGTCATACGCAACATGAGCTACCACTAATACTCTTGATCAGTTTGCACCTGTCCACGCGTATCTAGGTTTTAGCCAGATATGTCTCCGCGAAGACGCTACTCGGCGTCCCTCGGGTGCTCGAGGCGACAATACAGGTTTGCCCGGTCGCAGCGCCCTGACCATCGAAGTTTCTGTAGACATGCCGCTTGTCGACACACCACGAAATACTTCCACGTGTACAGGTGCGACACCAAAAGTAAAAAGAAAACTTTCTCAGCTTTTTTCTTATAATTGTCAATATCAATATAGACTATGCGTTACATTTCTTAATTCGTAGCACACAAATTAATAGAATACATTGAGCAAATAACTATATAAAGTTGAGATAACAGACTACCACTTATGAAACTAATAAAATTCAGAATATTTCAACTAATATACACTATACATCATTAGATTTCTGCATAATACTAAATAATTATACCAAGCGTTTTAATATAATATTTGTATAGGGTTGGTACTAAAACTTATATTTTTGATGAATAAGTCGTATACTGTCCTTACTGCTGTACATTGTTCTTGGTGAGACAGTTAAAAATTCTTCTTTTGAAATTTATCTTCGTATAACATCACTCATGTACAACGTTTAAAAATTGTGACTGTAAATATATGCTCGACAAGACTTAAAACAGACGAATACAAAAAGGCAGTAAAAACAGAACAATCAAGATAGGTCATCGAGAGATAATAAAAACGGAGGTGGTAATACTCAAAATAGACTAATTATAAATAATAATATGACAATACATAAGAGAGGACATCAAAAGCAGAAGTCATTCATAATAAGTTAGATGAGCATCAAAAGCTGAGGCATTATTACAAATACATGAGCATCCTAGTAAGAGGCATAACAAAAGCTGAGGCAAAAGGAGGAAAAATCGATGGGTGTATATGGATATAGTAAGTATGTGTGTTGTAGTGATGTGTAGATTAGTGTTGGTCATTAGTATATGGCAAATAATAATATATAAATCTAGAATAGAAATATAATATAATAAAACCACAATATTAAAAAATATAAAAAAAGTTAATAAATATGATAAAAGCGACACATATCGAAATATAGGGGTCAAGGGGGCAAGGTGCTGAGCCTCTAGTCAGAGTCTAGAGGTGTAATAAGTTACCTAGAGTAAGTCTGCTACTGCCTAGAGATAGGCCTAATGACCCAGTGAGTGCAAAACCATTGTGGTCTAAATTAATTATATAAATATAAAACTCAAAAAAAATAATATATTATAATAAAAAATAAATTAATAAAATAATAATGATGTAAGAAAATAATAATACTAATATATATGTATGTAAGTGAGTAGCTGGGTGTTGGATGTGAGTAATTGTAGTATTAGTGGTAATATGTCTAAATACATAGAATACGCGCGGAAGATAGGCCACTGCGCGCACCGGGGGCGGGGAACTGCAGAAATATGCGCTGCGTAGTAGCACGCGCGGGTGAAGGACGCGCGGAGATGCATTAAAGGGGTGCCGGGAGTATTGGCTGCCTTGAGCGGTAGTGGAGCCATATCTGAACCTGAGGTAGCTATAACAGGTTAATAATTATACTATATCGACAAGCGCGTAAAGAGCAGTTATTATATATCACCATGTTATAAAGAGGTGATCATACTAAAGGAAAAAAGAATGCAAAATCATAGAAAAATACAAAAGTATAAAGTTATAACCTACATACCATCTAATCAAAATAAACGTAAAATATTTCAAAAGTTGTTAGTTGTTTATAAACAATATCTAAATACATTAACAGATGAAAAAGAAGAGAATTAGAAGGCGAATAGAATATATTATTCAATTATGTACTTTATCAAACATCATCGACTGCTACACTTTCATAAGAGATAAAAGTGAATAACCAAGCCTAAGTAGGCAAAAGCTACACAGTCTAAGTACATAAATGTATCTTTGACCAAGTTAAACTATCATCATGAGAACGATCTAAAGTAAATGTCTACAAGGAGACGGCACTATAAGAAGGTATAAATAGAATGAGATATCTGATAATTTTATAGTAACCTTATATTCTACATTAATGAATCTTCCCGGAGCTGCGGGCTTCAGCTCCCGCCATCCTATTGAACTCCAATCGTGGGCGCGGCACGTCTCACGCTAATTAGCGTGGGCATGCCTTGACACGATTCGTCAATAATAGTACCGACGGTCCCGACGTGGAGACTTAATATAAAATAAAATATGCTAACTTCATTAAAACGAGACATTGGAAACAACAGAGAGAAGATAGACAATAAAAGGAACTTATAGAAATAGAGCTATCAATTCAAATAGAAGAGTAACTAATAATCAATTAAGAATAGCACAGAATAACACTTAAAGCGGCCAATCAATATAGCACCCAGAACATAAAACAAAGATACAAGATAGTAAAATATGAGAATATTATGTAACTCTAGATAAATAAATGGCCTTCTCTTCGCCCGTGACACAAGATATCCACACACTGAGACAAGTAATTATTCAACAACCTTTACAGAGAACGAAAGGGTAGTTCGTATCTAAGGAGGCGGTGTGTTTCTCGTAAGGATTGTCAGTACAAGATATATAACCAAGAAATACCGAATTTAAAGAACTGAATATTGTTTTCAATATTAATAATAATGTAAGTAATAATTATTTAAATTGATTAGAATGATTTAATAAAATACATGTATGAGCAGAACGAACTTATTGTATTTATACTATTACAAGGTAAAGATAGGTAAACGTAAGGAATAGAAAACGCATACGCTGAGTAGGGGTGCCAGGGCTGGCTTCCGAGTTACTGATTATGCTTTAAGTACTAAAGATCAATAAATTCATAAAGTTAGTAAAAGTTTTTAGAAACAGGGTTCTGAAGGAAGTAAAACAAAAAATTATTAACATATGAATAATGAAATGAAGATAATGATTGATTAATATAGAAGTTTTAAGAAACTTGAAATAATTTAGTAATACTTGAGATAATGATTAGAATGTACGTTAATTAAAACAAATTATAATAACTAGATGATGTGGGTGTGGGTGTGGTGGTGGGTGTGTTGAAACTTGTGCGATGTAAGAACCGGTAGGAAATCTGGTGTGAAGAAGTAACTCTTGGTGAATACTCTGTGGAGTAAGTAAATGTAAGTTCAGGGAAAAGTAATGTCAAGAATGTATAAGTACATAGTAATGTTATAGAGTGGTTGTGTGAACGATGTGTAAAAATGAAGTTCTAGGAAAGAAGTACAGGAATATCATTATACTATTTCTTAAAAATGTGCAATAGGATAACTGACTTCTGAGTTTATAATAATTTATAAACAATAGATTTAAATAACATGAAATAATGAAAGATTGCAGTGATATAGTACACAATAGACAATAACACACAGAAAAATAGATATCAATCTTGCACTCAAAAGATAAAATAAAAAAATACTACATAAATTATTTTTTTTATACCTCTTCATGATATAAAAATATTTTCATACCATAACAAATAAAACGAACACTGCTCTAGATTCTAAATCTTATAAAGAACTAATATTAAATAATACTATAAAGAAAAAGATAATAAGCTAGAAGAAAGCCATAATATAACCTTAAAAGCAGAAACAATAATTATAAAGCAATGATTAAAAGAATATATATGAGATTATATAGTATATCCAAATGTAGGTAACGTAGAATATTTGAGCTAAGTATCGTAATGGTTATATATACGACGTAGTGTCATAGGATATATCTGTATATATTATATATATATAGCTATAGTATATAGTCATCATGTTGAATATTGTTAGTGAGTGGATTAGAATAACCTCAACCGCAGAATGCGAAGCAACAGCCATCTTTTGACACCGCGCAGAAGCGGTTCTGTCATGTCTACACAACCCAACCGTAATGCAACCGCAGTGTCAATGGTCTCAAACCGCAACTGCGGTCAGGAGGTCTATTGTGTACAATGATTGGACAGGAACGCCACTTTGTTGTAATATGCAAGTTACTAAAGATATCCACAAGTAGACTGCCATCGTCTTGAAATAGTAATGTTGTACTTCCTTTCTCTTCCTATATATTATTTTTTCTTGGTAAGATAAACAAAATCTACGAGGGCGTTTGGTGTATTTGTTTGATCTTTGCGACAACCAAGCGACTATATAATGATGACGTAAATTCTACTTGTATAAAAAGATTGGTAATGAATACATTGCCAATTGAGGTATCGCAGAGTGAAGTATTGGTCAATTGTATATAAGGAGAGTAATAATATAGAACTCATATTACAATAATAAATAACAAGAATATCTAATAATGCAATAAAATATTATTATATAATTATTATTCTGTATTATTATTATTATTTATTATAGTAGTAGTAGTGTAGTATAGTAGTATAGTAGTAGTAATATAGTAGTCGTAGTAGTAAACAAAGCAATGTTTAATTTTTTAGTGCACAAGCGAACCGCAATCCGCAACCGCGTGTTGAAAACATGAAGAACGCAAAAAACCGCAGCCGCGGTTGTTGGAAAAATCTAGGAACCGCAAAAAAACCGCAAACGCGGTTATGCAAAAAATGTTCAGCTTCGGCTCCATCACCAATATATATAGTACTAACTATATCATATATACTTAATGGAGGGTTACATATGTATATATATTACCTTATAACTATACTATATAAGATATATATATATACTATTTTACGTCATACATACGTAGCTGTATGTCTACTAGGGCCCGTTATTCATAAATGAGAGCCAGACCGTAATCACACGCAAACTACATAAGCTATAGCAGTCACGCCGTAATAAGACCACCGACACCCTACCTATACACCTGGTAGTATCCTACACTATACTTCTACTGAATCATGCACTACGCTGTATCACATAATGATAAATGTGATTAAAAGCCAGTACAACACATGCTATAATATGAGCAGTCAACAACGATTAAAAGGCCGTAAAGACATAGTAAGTTAAATAGCATAAAGCAAAATAAACAACAACCTTACCTAGTGATAGTGATACCTCACTTTATAGGTTTACAACTGAATTATATGACTAGAAAAAGATTAAAGAAAATTATATATATGATAGTATAAAGCATATTAAAATATATGAGTAAATTATATAAAAAAATTAAGTTAAAAGCATAAAATCAAAATATAAGGAGAAAGCACAAATAAAAAAAGCAACAAACCGCTTGTATATAGTAATCACCTCATATAGATATTAACTAGTGATACTATTGCTATAAGTGATATATGAATGATTTATAAATAAATCGACAGTGATAGAAAGAAGTAGTAGTATTATAATACATATTTTCTACTATCATATATTATATATTATAAAAAATTATAAATAAAACAAAGAAGAAAAAGACTGAGATTAATTATTAAATCACACAATGACTGATAATATTATCCGATCTAGAAACCCTAGAGAAATATAGCTAAAAGACAAGTTAGAGCACAAGTCGAAACTAGCCACTACTTACAAGAAAGAGACTAAAATATTAAGAACAACGAAGAGATAATAATATCATATACGATATCACCACTATTTTCATGCCGGCGCGGACGCCGTCAGTACTGCCTCGCGCTCTCCCGGCTCACACTCGGCGTAGGGTCAAACAGGGTGGCACTGTCCCATCGTCGGAGGGGCTGTCCAAGTAACATGTGTCAATTGATGAGTCATAAATAACTTCTAGATATCACAAGGATGGGATAGAGGCAGTCAGAATAAGTCAATAAAACATGACACATATATGCAAGTAGCACCGCACAAAAATATGAGTAAAGAGATAATAGTCACATCAGAATAATAAGATATTCCGCCCATAGGGATCGAGAATAAAACATTCAACGCGATCGACTGGACTTGGCAGCAGATTGAGCACATGTCGCACTATAAATGCGAGGCTCGAGCACCCCTAATAACGCGCATACACGATGAAGCTAAAAGAAGAACCGATGACTTCTTTGCATGTCAACACATAATGCTCGAGATACGCATAAATGCTAGGCCCAAAATAGGAGTGTGGATCGGTAAGCGTACCTGTCGTATGCTTGCCGTGCCCTGCGACTCTCAGAGGAATACTGAACGTGTGAACAGCATGAAAGTGATTATGACCGGGGTCTTGCATTACTGTTAGCATAAACACATGAGTGAGACGTACGTAGTACGAGAGCACAAGTTGAATCTCCGCTCAATCTGCCTAGGTCTCTAGATTCGAATCCCAACATTCGCGAAAATTAACTCTCAAGAGGCATTATTACATATTATTACAAATAGGAGGTTGACAACGCTCTCATTTGCTCCGCATCTAGCTCAGACACTAAATAAGCTTGACTATCCACCGATTAGCTCAATCACCTACCCCTGGGGCTAATAAATTATATAAAATGGCCTCCTCACTTATCACCCCCATATTGGCTAATATACACGTAGCTCCTTGCCTCCATACGTACTCACATATTATTTATAGCCCTTATAATACTATACGCTTAATATAGCCTAATATATAGACATACATTACCAGTAACTTAATCACAATAATAGCACCATAGCGGAACAAGACGACATTGGACCGGAGAGACGAGCACATAAAGCGGCGCGAGTGCACCATCCGACTCCGGAGATCTGTTCACACATCGACCTCAAAAAGAGAGGTCACACCCAACAACAACAGATAATATATTAAGACTCACTCGTTAAATTAACATAACAAATGATAGTAATATATATACTATAAGTCTCTAAGAGAACCATATAAATAACACAAAAATTAACTATATAGTATGGGTACAAAACGCCCCATGGATACTAAACCACTAAAAGGACGTGAGAGTACTGAGAGTTACGCTCTACCAATAAAAGTTCAGGCTAAGGATAGTAAGATTAGTAAGATAGAGAAAAGTCATATAAATGTAAGTTATAAGGGGGTAGATATGTTATATTGAGTGTATGTTTAGTGATAGTAAGATTACAATAGTTAGGAATAAGAATCCAACATTACTTCAAGAGTAAACGAAATAATAGTATGAACGGGTGGACTAATATCACTAGAGAGGCAATAAATAGGATAGTATAAAAAATGAACCATGGATATAATGGTTTGCATATGAGCAAAGAGCAAAACAAGAGATGTTAGTTTTGCACAAGTAGACATCAAAAACGGCTAATAAAAAAATAGTCACACAGTTTACTTTTTAAGCAAAAAAAATCAAAAATTTTTGTGTGAAGAGTTTATACAAAATTGTATTCATAAAGGAGGCGGGGTAGTAGTCATAAATAAAAAATATAAAAGGTGCAAGTACGTTAACGTTTTCAGTATAACAGGGTATACTAGGGAAGACAATATTATAATTACTTCAAAATTTTTCTATAATGTTCCCTCCAGCGAATCATAAATAGTCACGTAAATAGATTACGAGCTAACAACTAGTGGAATAAGAAAGATTGATAGAGTGCTCACAAAAACCAAAAGAATTATGCCCTAAACGAATCACGGTGTCGAAATAAGTAAAGATATGTTGTATCAACTCTACACACACATAAGTAATATATTATACTAAAAAAATTCTAGTAGTCTAAAACATAAAATGAGCACTAACAAAATTAGGGCCTAATAATAAATCGTTACCTAATATAAGGTATCTACAAAGAGTACAAAAATGGGTGATTAGCCAAAATATAGGTAGAGTGGATTACCTAAAATAATAAAATAGGCCAAAAAGAGGTCCCAATAAATATTATAAGTACAAAAAAATACTAGCTACTAAAAAGTACTATACAGATAGATACATTATACTACACCCCCTGATATAAACTCTATAATATAGTACAATAGAATACTATACCACTAGATATCCACTATAAAATATACTTATATATATATAGTATTATCTCATAGCGTCACTCACATAACGTATTAGGCCTATCAGTACTCACACCTACTACATATCTATAATCATATACCCCCTATATATACCTATATATATAATACATATATACAAACTTATAACTATATATATATATACTGCTAATAATATAAATTATCCACTGTCTCTTTGCAGGTTCAAGTGACGGGATTTATCATTCTCTACAGATTATATTATAATATAAATTATACACACATATACAAAATATATTATATAATATAAAATATAAATCGCTACGGAAGCAAATTTTAATGCACTCACCCATAAATATAATTAAACTACTATCTTATCAAATTCCGGGGAAACTGTATAAGGGTTTGACTTTTATTTGAGAGAGAACTCGGGAGTGCTTGCACCAGGTTAAAATGTATAACCGTAGAAAATCGATAACTGATAGCAAGTGTATGGAATTAAATGGCATAATACAAAGAAAACGAAAAAAGATGATGGATAGCCTGAGTTGCTATGATCGACTTTTATTAGATACAACACGAACACTTGTTACAAAATACAATGGAATGAAATATGACTCATAAAGGCTTCAATACGGGTCTTGTACTAACTCCTCATGCGCTTCACCCACGACAATTAAATAGTACCACTAGAGGCGTTCACACGCGATAACAATACGAGTACACGTATGATCTACGGTGCTCTATATATAAGAAGATAGAGTCAGATGCATCCCCAGTATTGCTAGGAGCGGGACTCCATGTACACCGGAGCTCGAAACACAGCCTTACCTACATGCCCAAAATCCCAAACATCGTTTCAACTAATGCGGATTCCATTGTACCGCACCTCTCACAGAAATGGCCAGTGAGTCTGAATCCCATACTGATTGTAGGTCCGTTCGGAGCACCTGTGCAGTGTGCTGTGAGGCGTTGTCCATGGAGTAACAAAAAGGATCTAACGCCAAATGAAGGACTCCAATAGACACAGAATAACTCTTGGACGGATTCTGTCCGCATACCTTTCAGGCCGTTTAGAAGCAGTTCGCTACTGCTCACTAGATATGACAATGACTGGTGCGAGAATACCAGCGGAGAGAGAGAGCTTATCATGGCCGCCACGCTACGAACACAGACGTACCTTCCAAAGAAATCCTTGTGATATATTGAGATATGAACTCACAGGTGCAGGAGAGCGGGTGAGCTGAGCACCCTGCACGTATCCAATTCACGCGACGTCAATCTGTTCCAAGGATGGAGACGCTATCTAGATACCTCGCCATTCTGTGAGGTGTCAATCTCCATTACGCTTGTGAAAAATGAAATCAGCACCTGAAATGCTCCTAACTCTATACTCTCTGACTAGGAGAGCGCCGATTGGCAAGACCTTGTAGTCATCTCCCCACTCACCGCAATCCAGGTCACTCGCTGGCGTTCTTCCTCGTACCTGGTACGCCCCTCGGAAAGGTGGCGAACTTAATGCACGCACCTCTCACGCACCGAGGCCTCCGGATGCTCACGTCCACGCCTGTACCGGCCTTGCTGTGTCGCAGACGCGATCATGGAAGCACTGATCAGACGGGAGGAAATCTCGTCGAGTATATCGGGACGTCGCCGCTCGCTGGGCGCCACTAACGGACATGCTCCGTCGTCGCTCACCCCGGTTGCTGCAGTGCTACACCTCAACACAGCCCAAACGTAACTCAAGATCTTCGAACTGAGCATCCTGTTGTTGCGATGTGCATTTTCACCAAATCATTCTCCGAAGTATGTTGATGAATACAGCCCACCAAGATACCACTGAGAGCACAACACTAAGTTCCTGCCAGCACCGAGTGTGCAGTATACTTTCACTAATGAAGATAACGTATCCTGACTCGAACTCTGACGAATCTTTCCGCATTGGAACAGACTTTCTGTAATGTCAAGATATGGAAATGTCATACCTACTTACATGAGAACCAATAAGGATTATAGTTAATCGTGTATATTCTAAGTATGTTCTTGAACTATTATACCATCTGTCAATAATTCACTCAATAAAACGCCTAACGTGTAATCAGCGAGATCCAATATAGTGTCAAAGGATTTTCGTATCTATAATTTGAAAATGAAATGAAATAGAAATCCAAATAAAGTAGATAACCAATACACGTAAATCTTACATACGAGGAAAAAGTAGGAGCTACTTGCCGAAGTCGAGTGCTATCGTAAACAAAATAATCAAGATGCCAACACGCCTAACTTCGAAAACCCACCTTATTCAATAATAGATATGAAGAGAACCGTTAACACGATTACCAAAATGTTACTATCTTGCCAGCAGAGAAGGCGTGATAAGGTTAGTTGATAAATAAATAATAAAATATAATAATATATAAAATAATATAATAATATAATAATAATAATATATATATAATAAATATTAATAAATATTAATAAATTAATAAAATTATATATATATTAATAATATAATATCTACTATATCCTATATATATATTATATATAGTATAGTAAGTATTAATAGATTAATATTAATATATATAATATAAAATTATAATCATATATATATAATTAATATATGTATAATATATATAAATAGGTAGTAATTATATATAATATAAATACTATTCAAATATATATAATAATATAATATTATTATTAATATAATATATATATATAATAATCTTAACGATAAATAATATAATAATATAAATAAAATATCAATATATATAAATTATATATATATATAAAATATTCTACGTATATATAATAATATAATATATATATATATTATATATATATATATATTAATATATAAATATTATATATTCATACTCAATATATATATATAGTAAATATTAATATATTACATTAGCCATATAGGTGTATAAATAAGAATTATTAATCGATCTAAGGGGCCGTCGAATACAAAAGAGTTGGAGAAACGGCGCCTAGGGCATATAATATTTCACATTTCAATGATCTGATTAATTCTATATTATTATTATTATTAATAATAATATTATTATATATTTAATATTATAAGTATTAATGGGGACAAAAGTGGATTGTATCAGTAAATGAATACGAATTTATTGGACTTATTCTGAACCGCGAACCTACTTTATATGAGCTCGAATTTACTGACCTTGAACCTGTTTAGGCTTCCCTTATTTGAGGCTGAACTTTCGACTAAATCACTCATAGATCTTCATATGGGCAAAATTTATTAGGCTCACCCAATATATTAGTACCTTACCCTTTCCTACGGATAAGTCGATTTTTAGAACACTCTAATTTTTGAGAACCCTAATATATATATGAAGAACCATAATTATATAGAGAACCTAACTAATATGATAGAGGATAGATATACTAAATATTATTTATTTATGTAATAAACCCTATTTTATATAGAAACATAATATTATGGCAAACCATAAATTTTGGAGAATCACCCTAATTTAATATATCTTGTAGAAATCACAATATATATTAGAGAAAATCACCTTAAAATTTATATATTAGTTAACTACTAATTTGTTAGAGAACCAATTTTGAAAAAAAATTCTGAAATAGGGAAATCTATGAGAACAACCTAATATATATATTTATTTATTGCAACTATATATATATATATATATATATAATATATATATATATAATATATATATATATTAGTTAAGGAGCGTAATAAGAGATAAAGGTAATGTTGGTCTATTTGACCACAGCGTCCATTGACGCGAGCGCAAAGCTTGACCTTTTGAGCCTCCATTTTTACCTGCCTGCCATTCCCTGAAAGTGTACGCTTTATCGCGGCAACCTTTCTTAGAAGGAGCTTGGGCCTTTTCTGTCGAGAAGCCGCAAAGTCTGTTTCTATGACCAAATGACTTGACCTTTTGGGCCATCGATCCATTATATGGGCTTTACCTTATTCTTCGACCAACCCCTTTTTCCTTTCTTTTCTATTTAATAAAAACCGCCTTTCCCCCCAAATGGCGGAATTGGGTTCGAACTATTCCCGCTCACCTCCGCTTACACTAACGGTACAACCTCCCCCCTGGCGCGCCTCTCCAAATATAAGAGAGGGCTTATGCCCGTTTTTCGATGTTCTTACCTTTTTGTCCCATGTATATTAAATACGAAGACTTTTCAAGTGCAGCAACAAATCCTTTAGGAGAAAGTCCTACATCCTAATTTTTTGAGAACCACCTCAATGTCTCCTCTTCGAGCAACCTAATCGTTAAATTACTTTGAGCATATACCCGTAATTGGTATGGCAACCATCCATAAATCTTTTGAAAGAACCCTAATCTATTCTTGCACAACCCCACCTCACATCTTGAATCGCCCGACAACCACTCAACACACCTTCAATCGAGCACAACATCCCTACACTCGATCTTAGCACCCCCTTCCGCAGCAAACGGTGCGCCAAAAGTCTGACGCAGCAACTCTGGTATTCCGTACCTCAAATCACGCCACCCGTCCCCCACTCCCCACGTCCCAACACCCACCACTCCTTTGTGTCCTGGGTCACCCTCCCCTCAATGTTAACAGCCCCGATTTTTCGACTTCCGTGGCGCTAAGTTTGGCCCACGTAAGTTATTTGTGATCTTCCTTTACCGCGGCTTAGCCCTAATCCCTTCTTGGATGTCCGTTACACTGCCTCGTTTGACCCCTGCAGATACCATGGGTCAATTTTGGCCCACGGTATTTTTGCTAACCCTTTGGTCTTTCCATGGGCAAATTTAGGCCCACCCCTATATTCTTCCTCTGCACCCAACCCGCCCCATGGAGGCCCCTCTTGGTTCTTCACATGCCGGGTAAACAATCTCTTTGTGGCGCCACGGTTTAGAGATTTTGCGACAAACCCCCTAATGCGTCTCTCCAAATGGTACAGTCTTATTTGGCCCCATCGTCTAGCAATTTTTTTTGCCCCACCTGCGTCGAGTCCCCACTCCGGCACAGCCAGATATCCCCATTCGCTTGTCCACGGCTTGTAGCGACATGGCATCGGACACATCACCCTTCTATACATATGAACGACCCCCTGACACACACCGGCCGCGTCCGCCGCACACCGACACACCCCAACACACATCCACCATGCATCATCACCACATGCCCCTCGCCTCTCATGGCACCTATCCCGGCACACTGGGGGTGTTATTACCCCCGAAAAACGCCCTCTGCCCTTTAATCCCCCTCCGTACCACACATCACCAACACATCACGAACCAACGCCGCAACTACACACTACCACCACACACTCCTATCAACCTCATCCCATACAGCCACACTTCACCTAATGCAAAACACCTCCCTAGCAGTTAGACACACGTATACACACTAGCAGCTAGCACCACTACACATCACACCTCGGCCCATCACTTTGCGATGCGACGATACCCCATCGAGTCAAGCCCTTTTGCCCACGTAATTTTTCGCGGCACTTCCGTCTCACCGGGCTTAGCCGCCTATGAATGTTCTTAACGCATGGATGAGCCGAATCGACATTTCGTGCCTTAATACCTTCGACCTATGACTCGCTGCATCACAGGGTCAAATAGCTTATCAAAATTTGACCCAGCGCGAACCTGACGGCCCTTTGAAGGCCCAATTCACAGCGTAACGAAGTGATCAATAGTGGAACTCTTCTCTATCGAAGAACCTGTTCCTACTGAGTATTTCATGCACCAAGATGCCCAGTGATGAGTGATGAACCAGTGACGTTCCCAATGTTGTAGAGTGCCAACTCGATTACAGTGCCCAGGGAGAGGCCCATGGAGCTGCCACCCATGAGCATCGCCAAGTGGATACAGACCACAACTAAAGTACCAAGTAGAGTGCCCCTACAACTAGTGCCTAACAAACTCCTACATCAGAAATGCCCACTTTTCTTCCAAGGCCTTCTAGCCTCCCCTGAAGCATAGAATACCCTAATATGGCTGTCTACCCGGTAGGTAATAAGGTATGAGCCCCGAAGTCGGTCGCTCCTACTTAGCAAGTGCCCTACCCAGGCATGCTTCCTACTAGCGAGTCCACTTCATAACTTTAGTGGTCATACTTAAAGCCATTGTTTATTAAAAACATTTTCGCCGAACCTAAACCACCTGTAACTCATTACCGACCCTATTAATTTAATCAGTACATTTATTAACATTATTTTACAAATTTAATCATTAACATCCTAGCCCTTTAATTTATAAATTTTTAAAAAATTGTATGTAAGAAGAAAAAATCTCAGCAGTGTCTGATATAAAAATCAGTTTACTACAATCGCTGACGCCAACTGTTATTAAAACACATATACATCTGTACATACCTTACCCTCAAAATTGCCAGTAGAAGACCCCAGTAAGACAAATTAAGAGGTGTTATTACCCGTAACACCTTCCGCGAATTATGTAATTGCCCTGTCTTCACACTGTCTTACTGCTTTAAACTCCCTTCTCTTTACTACTTGCTTTCTAGATCCTACATAAGTCTTCTGCTTTTAAGACTTTTTCCCCTGAGCCTTTTGAAACTGCTTAACCTCCATGTTTTTACCCCACCGCTCGTTAGACGCTTGCTTCACTGTTTATAACTCCTCGTGCCTATTAACTGTTTTAAATCTACTTACATGCTCTCTACTGCTTTAACACTTTCATCATACCTTTCCACTTTAACATATATCGTTGTTTCCCTTATAATTAACTTATATTTTGTTTTACACTTACTTCACTCTCATTTATTAATCTTACTATTAACATCCCTCATACTCATATCTGTTTCTACATACATGGTTTTATTTATCTACTTCCTTATTTCCATCTTTGATCTTTAACCGATATGACTTTTTTATTTAATTTATATGCTTACAGAATAAATACAATCCACAAAGTTTCGGTTATAGCTCCCCAAAAAAATCTGTCTGAATATGTATTAAAATAAATTGTATACGAAAATTCCTATAATTTAAGAAACTACCTATACTACTTACCAATCACCTAAACAATCAGCCTAGAAGTCGATAAAAAAATAGAGTGTTATTACTTAACACCTAGGGACAAGTTTAGTCAATCGAAAGTCAATAGTTTTACAAGCTGCTTAATCTAGCTAAGATGTTCGCGTATGTTCTAGCTAACGTCCATGTCATGTACTCACCGCTTTAACTTCTGCTTTAACTGCTTAAAAACACACTAATTTAACATGGGCTTTAACTGTCTGCTTTATCTGTTTAAATACTCTCTGCTTACTGCTTTAACTCATATATTATTAACATAATGTTCTTTAATATTTTTTATTTTGTTTACTACTACCTTATTATTATTCTATGTTTATTATGTGTTTAATAAACTTGTTTTATTTATCTCTGGTATATGTAAGAAAGAAAAACACTACAGATGTTTTACGCCTCCCATATAAAACATTTTGATTAACTTAATAAATTGTACGAAATTTTAATTAAAAACCATATATCGCTTGTTTATCAAACACTTAAAGACGTAAAGCAGCCTAAAACCAATAGAGGTGTTAACCCTAACACCTGATGGGGATTAGTCTATGCCTTTGAATTTACTGCTTTACGCTATAAAACTTTCTGCTTACACTGCTGTAACTCTGTTTCCACTGCTTAGGGAGGCTTTCGCTTTTACTTTGAAGCCCATTTAATGCTCTAGTCTTTTATAACCCTGAGACTTATGAGCTCTCTCACTAGTTTTAACACCTCTCGTGCTTTACTATGACCTCTACAACCTTAACTGCTATTTACTCTTAGCTTATCAACTCCGATAGTATATTACTTAATCATTAAAGCTTGCTTATGTATAAATATTCTATATAAATCATATAATGTTATTAGAGTTGTGTTATTATTATACTTTATATTCTTAAGTTCAACTATTAATCTCATTGTTATTAGATTTTTGAGAGCACTTAAGTGTGTATGTTTACTTACATGCCTAGTTGCTTATCCATTATTTTAGAACTAAACTTACACCCACCCGCACACACCACACACACACATCACACACATCACACACAAACACACACTATACACACACACACACATACCACACACACACAACGAGAGCGCGGATAAAAATATACCAACACTCACTATGACACTTTATACACACATTCACCAAATAAAGACACATTTACCCATAGCACTTACATTTACACTTATACCACATGTTGGTCACACCACATGTTTAACCCGCTTACCGTGTTCATCACACAATCTCGTGACATTCTAAATATACACCGCATCCCACATTCCTACTAATGAACTTATACACACATTCACTAATACACTTACATTTTCCATAGACACTTACATTTACTACTTACACTCAACACAGATTTAGCTTACACTGCACATACACTAACCTTTAAGAGATTTACTTACACTAAAACACACAGGACCACAACACTACACAACACAGATTTTACTTACACACACAGAGTTTTTCACTTGCACACAGATTTACACAACACACACACACACACACACACACACACACAACAACCCACGCACACTCACTCTACACAATTAACGTATACATTTATTAAAACAGTTTGTTTATAAACACAGCATAACATTTATCATTACTCACACTTCATATATCAACTAAAATTATTCAAAATTCTTAATACAGCTCTCTATTAATAAATCACAATACTCAATAACAAAGAATTTAGTATTAACTGTTAATACTTTTTTTAGTAAATTTTATAACTATCAAGTTTTTAAAAAATAACTTTTACTAAAAGTTAAGAAATGATATAAAAACAGAGATACTGTTTTTACAGTTCGCTTTCAAACCAGTAAGAATCCAGTAGGCCAGCCCCTGCGCCAACCCTCCTACACCAAAGCTATGCGCAGCGTTTTTGGTTCTCGCCTTGAACTTACTGCTTTACAATCATCTTTAAGCCATGTCAAATAAGTATAAACATACACATCAAATATCAGTATCTTCTCGCTTACCATTAACACGTATTTAATATCTAAAATCAGTCCAGTATTTTTATTAAAATAACGAATTAATGACTCATTTACATTTATATTTTCACTATGAAGTAAGGCATGTATATAAACAATCAAAGTTTTTTAAAATAATCTGTGTTAATAAACTATTATTTTTAAGTATTATCATTATGTAACATTGACACATGCCATCACTGCGAAAACGACAACTAACCCGCACTACCTTACAGATACGAACCTGACCTCCAATCCTCTGTACAAAATTTTGAAATAACACTTTTAGGATCCCTAAATTTAGGTTATAATCCCATTTATGAGACAACCCTGGGGCGATTACGCCCTAATTACAGGTCAACAATATATTCAAACTGACCTTTTCTGTAAAATGTGGTGCACCCAAACCTATCATATGGGCCTTAAATTAGGCCTATAATTTAGAGATAATCCTTATGTAGACGGCTAATTTAATCTAAACCAGGTCAAAAGGTAAATCCGCCGATATTAGACAAGAATCAAATTGTAAAATTAGAGTTATTGTGGATTTAATTTAAATAGTAATAAATTCCCCTCCAAACTGAAACATAGCTAAGATTCGGTAAGATCTTTAAGCATGGTAAAGGAAATGTTTCCTTACTTGTGTATTTGAGGTCGGGGGTAATCCCTTATCTACGATACCCGACCTCGTATGTGATTAGTCGAGGAATCATTTATCGTCCCTTTATTGAGAACTAACGTCGTATCCTTTAAACCTTGTATTTGAGCCAAGGTTGTGGTTTTATATACTCTTGTAGACCCAACTCTATGGTTAAAATTCCATAGCATTTTTAGTCTGTTAATGAACCGGTGCAAACAAGTTATCTGATTGTATAAATCGATTGTTTTAATTTTTAACTAAGCCGTCATATCATAATATATCATATAAATTTACACATGACCGTGTAAAATTATTAAGGTTCACTAGCCATAGATAATAATTATACTCCACTAGTTTCATAACTAATCACAAACAGGCTCAGCCAGGACCGCCAACCACCGCAAAGGCGAGCCAACCTCCGACCCGAGTGCGTCCCAAGCGCGTCCCCGCCCGCCCGCGTGTATAAGTGTAAGGCGCAATATTTCCGCGTCACCGCCCGCCGCGTCGGCGCATCCGCAAGGCTAATAATAATTATCCGAATGAAATATAAAATATATAATACCTAATTATCTAAAATATATGAAGTCTATGTTGAACCTGTGAGTAATTATATTATATTACTATTACATAATTGTCTATATATATATAGAGTATATAGATATATATAAACTATATATACCTCCAGCTACCTTATATATAAAATAGCTGTATGTGTGGGTCGTGCTTAGGTTAGAGTGTAGTAGTTATGTGTAAATTGCATATTGTGAAAAAGAAAAAACTAAATCTGAGTGGTTAGTGTTGTTTGTATATATTGTAACATATGTGTAACTGCTTATAAGATGGCTATGCCGAATATTAGATCGGTAAACAAACCGCCAAAAGAGAACGTCATCAGGATAAATCTACTCAAAACTAAATCACCAGAGCAAGTTATAATTTGAGGTATCATCAAGCTGAGCATCACACAAGCTGAGGCATCATATAGTTGAGGCATCAAAGCTGAAGAATCAAAATATCGCAGGAAATAATCGGGTCAATAATCGAAAGTTGTAGTGCATAACAACAAAACGGTAGGCAAAAATAAAGATGGGCATCAAAATATCGAGTGGGTTGGTGCGTATGTGTAAGTTGTGTCTTAGTGTGTGTGTGTTTATGGTGTGTTGTGCTTGTGTGTGTGTTGCTGTTTTTGAGAGTGGTTTAGTGTAGTGCTAAAAATAAATACAATAAGTCATGAGTAAATAACACTCAAAGCTATAAATAATACAATAAAAATAAAACATGTTTTTAATATTAAAGTATATATGTGTATATTGAGCAGTTGCGTGCGTTTGTGTGTGTGTGTGTGTGTGGTTGTTGGTGTGTGTGTGTTGTGTGTTGTGTGTAGTGTGTTGTGTGTGGAATGCATGTGTTTCTATATAATAATAATTAACAATATGACAATGTTAAGTAATAACACTTAATTATAAAACAAATAACAATATATAGGTAATAAAAATGTTTTAAATAAATTATACCTTAGCTTCTCCTTTTGCTATTTCTAGTGAGTCCTTGATTTTCACTCAAAGGCACATGTTGTTGTGTGTATGTGCGCAAAGACGATGTTTGTCATGTTGTCTTCTGCACAAATCACACAACATGTGCTGCTTTGTATGTGTGTACAAACACTAAGACTATTATAAATTAATAAAAATAAATTGATTTTGAATAAATTATAACGTTAAGGAAATGTGTACAGTGAGTGTAAGCTTATGTGTGTGCGTGTGTGTTGTGTGTGTGTGGGGTGTGTGTGTGTGTGTGTTGTATGTGTGCCAGTGTGTGTATGTGTGTTAAATAACTAATCTCGCCGCGGAAATACTGCCGCTTGCGGGCGCACGACGGCGGCGGAACGCGGAAAATATTGCGCCTGCGGGCACGCCGCGGAAGCGGGGACGCGGCGGGCGCACCTGCGGTGCGGGTTTTGGACTGCCTTGCGGGTGGGCTCATGTGGTCCCTGGTATTAGCTATAACTATGAAAATTACTTATCAACTCTACTCTAATGACCATAGTAATTATTCCTCAATTTAAGACACCAATATCGAGCAGACTTTTCTACACTAGTAAAAGAATAAGAACCTTTTAATACAATCAAGAAACTTGTGCACCGCCTTAACAGCTAAAATGACTAATGATTTTAAAATGAGTTTGGTCCTAAAAGATAATAAAACACACCACCTGCTCCAAATACAAGTTTATAAAGAACAACGTCAATTTTCAAAAAGAACGATAAAAAATCAATCTCGAGACCTAATCACGTACGAAGGTATCATAGAGAGATCAAGGATTACTACCGACCAATCACAAGTAAGGAAAACATTTCCTTTTTACCTGCTTAAGGATCTTACCCCAAACAAATATATTTCAGTTTGAAATATATTTACTAATAAATAAATAATAACAATGATTCTTGCCTATACTGGAATTACCTTTGACCTGGTATTAGGATTAAATGAGCCCGTCTACAAAAAGGATTATCCCTAAATTTAGCCCTAAATTTAGGCCTAATGTAGTTTACTTGCACCACAATTTTACAAACAAAGCGTCGTTGAAATATTATTTTGACCTGTAATGTAGCTTAGAAATTCGCCGCCGGGGTTCACAAAAAGGATTATCCTAAATTTAGACCTAAAGTAGTTATTTCAACACATTTTACAGAGAGAGAGTTCAGTTTCGTATCTGATAAGGAGTGCGGGTTGTTTGTTTTCTCGTGATGGATTGTGTAAGTGTACATAGATAATAATAATAATAATAAAAGAAAACCCGAAATATTTAAAAAAGCTTTGAAAATAGTTTTAGTGTTCATCGAGTGAATAATATCAATGTAAATGAATAATTGGTTATTTTTAAAGAAATTTCAGAATGAATTTTATAAAACTAACATGTTATGTTAGCAGAGAAGGAACTTATTTTCCGTTATTTTATACTTATGAACAACCCCGGCTAAAGGATGAAGAATAAAGCCCAGTAGCTCAAGAGATAAAAACGCGGCATAGCTTGTGTAGGAGGAGCCTGCGTAAGGGGCTGGCCCTACTTGAGTCTACTGGTTTAAGTACGTAAACATAAAATATCTTTTTAATAATTCATATATCTGTTTAATATCTATTTTACAAACTTGAATAGATTTTCATAAAATTATAAACAAAAAGTATTAACAGTTAATAAGTAAATCTTTGTTCAAAGATAATGGTTTGATATTTATTATAAGAAGTTTAAGAACTTTGCAATAATTTAGTTGTAATTTGAAATGAGTAATATAAATGTAGTGTTAATAAAACAATTTTTAAATAAATTAACCGTTATCATCGTGTAAGTGAGTGCTGCGTGGGTGATCTGATGTGTGTGTGTGTGGTGTGTGTGTGTAGTGCTGTACATCTGTGTGCAAGTGCTAAAGTAATATCTGTTTGTGTAAGTAATCTGTGTGTGGAGTGTAAGTAAATCTGTGTGAGTGTGAAGTAAATCTGTGTCAGTGTAAGTTATATATCTGTTGTTGATTGTAAGTGTAAAATAGTCAAGTGTCTATGCAAATGTAAAGTGTCAATATGAATGTGTGTAGTAAGTATGCATAAGTGAATGTGTGTATAAAGGTAAGTGTGTGTGTGTGTGGTGACCACATGTGTAATAAGTTAAATGTAAGTGTCTATGGGTTAAATGTAAGTGTCATAGGGTGAATTGTTGTATAAGTGTCATAGTGAATGTGTGTATAAGTGTAAAGTGTGTGGTGTGTGTGTGTGTGTGTATTGTGTGTGTGTTGTGTATGTGTGTGTGTGTTTCGGTGTGGTGTCGTGTGGTGTGTGTGTGTGTGGGTGTGTCGTATGTTGTTCTAAATAATAATAACAATAGGCATGCAGTAATAACACTTAAGTATAATAAAATAATAAAAATAAAATACTATAAAAATAATAAAAATATAAAAAAAAATAAATAAAAATAATAATAAAAATAAATAAAAAAGAAAACATAATGTTAATAAATACATGAGTTAAAGCAGTAAAGCAGAGAGTAAAACAGTAAAGCAGAAGTTAAAACAGTAAAGCAGAAGGTGTTAAGCCAGTAAAACATGAGTTAAAGCAGTAAAGCAGAACAAGTAAAGCAGTAAACATGAGTTAAAGCAGTACAAAGCAGAAAGTTAAGCAGTACAAGCAGTAAAACAAAGGCAATAATAATAATAATAGTTTAGGTAAAAACACCTCTTATTGTTTACTGCTTTACTGCTGTTAAGGGTTGAAGTTTGTTATTTATGAAAACCAATTTTATAAAATAAAATGTTACAATGGGCGAAACTCTGTGTGTTTTTATCTTTCATTACAAATTAAAAATAAATAAATATTAATACAAAAATGAAAAATCAGAAATAATAAGATAAAACGTATTAAAACAAAATAAAAAATATATAAAAGAAAACATAAGTTAAGAAATATATGAGTTAAAGCAGTAAAGAGAGAGTTAAAACAGTAAACGCAGAGAGTTTCAAAGCAGTAAACCATCATGGAGTTAAAGCCATGTAAAGCAGAAAAGTAAAGCAGTAAAACTGAGTTAAAGCCAGTAAAGCAGAAAGTTAAAGCAGTAAAGCAGTAAAACAACAATAAGGCATACTAATCCCCTAGGTGTTAGGGAATAACACATCTATTGTTTTACTGCTTTACTGATTTAAAGTATGAATGTTATTTGTTTTTATAAATACAAATTTCGTAACCCAAGTTTATAAAAGAGAACATGTTTTATTATAACCGAAACTTTGGTGTGTTTTATCTATCTTACATAGAACAAATGAAAAAATAAAAAAGTATTAAATATCAAAGAAAAAAATAGAAAATATAATAAAAAGTATTAAAAAGAACACAAGACCAAACATATCCGAGTAAAACGTGATGGAACAATTGCAGCAATAAATGCGCGAGTAGTAGAGGTCATGTATAGCGATGAATAACAATCGAATAAGAAGTACCATATAATGACTACAGACGGCGCGAAGCAACACAACGCCATCTAATGGTCGGATGAAAATCTAATATGTATGAGGTGTATAACGCAAGTGGGAAAGAAGCAGTCTGACAGCGGGAGTGAGTAACGAGACCACCGACACGAGATAAAGGAGGATGGCGAGACGATCGATAGACTAGCGGAAGACAGAAGAGGAAGAAAGAGGTATGCTGAAAAGAGTGTAAGGTAGTGCATATAGAGAGCTGCAATTAGCAAAAGGATACACACGTGGGGACACGCAGATCAATTGACGGGGTACTCCTTAAAAGAAAGTTGATCATAAAAATCTCTTAGAGAAGCTGTTAAGATTTTTTACAAGCATTCAACAATGAAATGCAGTGGGCGCACATAGCCACACAAAATAAGGGGCATGAGCAGAGGTAAGGCAGTCGCACGCGGGTTTAGAAGGCCAGTAAAACTACTGAGGAGAGGTGGGAGCGAGAGGAGGAGCGGAGAGTGCACTTTGGTAGCCCCTAGGTGTTAGGCGGTAATAACATCACCGACGGCGAGTTTGTAGCTGCTTTACTGGCTTTTAAGGTATCGTAAACGGTCAACTGGTTTTTAATAAAATTTCGTACAAATTTAGTAAAAACATATGTTGATATATCAGTACACTCTGAATTTTTCTTCTTACATACAACCTTTTAAAAAATTTATAAGTTAAAAAAGTATTAAGTAAAAAGTATATTATAGTAAAAATAGTTATAATAATATTGTAATAAAAGCAATTAATGAGTTTATAGTTTTAGGTTCGCGAAAAGCTGTTTTTAATAAAAATGTTTAAGTATGAAAATAAAATGAATGCCTCGTCGTGAGGAAAGCCATCCCTAGCACCTTGAAATATACACCATCCGACCTCCAACCATTATTAACCTAGGGGTAGACTCGACATCCCAAATACTTAGAGGCTATTCTTGAGGCTCAGGGAGGGCTTAGAAAGTGCTTGAAAAAACAGTCGGCACTCAGTATGGCACTATGTGGCGATCACCCTTGGACACTAGGCTGGCACTCACTTGGCACTGCCATTGCACATCCACTTGGCACCCATCTGCAAGCGGCTAATCGACTGGACACTCACCTGGCACTAGCCCTTAGCACAATGACCACTTACTCACCTGGCACTTGCATCTATACATACACATAGAACCCTGATAAGAACAAAGTCACTAGATAGCTCACTC